>JASANB010004557.1:0-125922 GCA_030248155.1 Sabatieria punctata | reverse complement strand
TTGTCCGGGCGGAGCCGTAGCCCCTGCGTTAGGCCGTTTATGGGCCATCACACACACCCATGTCCTTCCCTTCCTTTGCTGCCTTCGCTACTAGCCGGCACACATGCTCGGTGTCAGTCTCAGTTCAGTGGTACAGTCATGTCTCGTTAATCCGGACAAGTTGGGACCGGCCAATTTTGTCCGGATTAGCGAATTTCCGGATTAACGAATTAAGAGCCGGTCTCTGACAGCGTCGACCCTGTCTCCCATGCCCTATTGAGAGTTGAAATTTTGACTTTCACCGATTCCGCCCAAATTTGGTGTGGTAGTAGCGTCTGATGAGTTATACTGGACCTGCAAAGATTAGTTCGATTCAACGCTCCAGAGTAGAATAATGCGGTCCGGAAATTTTCGCTCCTTAACTATGGGACAAAAAATTTGGAGCTAATTTTCTCGGGAATTAGTGCGAGTTGTGAACTGATATTTGGCGATTTTACTAGTTGCTTGTATGTCTCTGAAACACACTACTTACATCTACAAATTTCTGAAAAAAATTTTTTTCGACCCCCTTTGACCCCATAAAACCCCCCAAAATACCCCCCCAGCCTGCGCTTTTTTATTTCAGAACTTTGTAGCGCTATTATTTCTGCATTTATTGGTGTAGCCAAATTGGGCATTTGGGCTGCGGAACAACGTCATTTTTGGCCTCAAAGAAATTTTATCCAGTCAGAAAACTGTACAGGTTGACCCAAAAAAACCGGAATTTACTTCCAGCCTTTGATTGAGAGGTCGGATCTTTTAGGTTTCGGTCTCATTTGAAAGAGCGCGCCCTGGCCGATCGAACAGTTGGTCGCCAGCCAAAAACAAACCACACAGTCCGGTGCTGAAAGAGTCTATATTGAGCATGTTCGGCACCTAGCGCTTTTCTTCTCTTTTTGAGTTTTTAAGAGCCAGTTCGCGAGAGAATCGACCACGTATGTATGTATGTATGTATGTATGTATGTATGTATGTATGTATGTATGTATGTATGTATTATGAATCTGGCTGGGCTCTGTGTTAGTCTGCACTGAATATTGGCTTCAACTGGAACCAAATGTCCTGGTTAGATGAAAATCTCTACTGAATATTGGCTTCAACTGGAACCAAATGTCCTGGTTAGATGAAAAGTTTTATGAAGGTCGTGCACAACCAACGAAGCATAATTCCGGGACATTGGCAAAAGAAATGCCTTATGTTCTGGATTATACTGGTAGGTACATGCAACTATAGCAGATGAATCTAGCCTGCCACTATAGACAGTAGATGGTTCATAATTAGTAATCGTGTTTATGTTTCAGATAGCTCCGCACTTGGTTTCCAGCCAGATGAGTACCTCACAGAGCGCCGGCACAGTTGGTGTAGTGGTTTAGGCTGCATAGCCACTGTGCGCGACATCGTGCGCTCATCGTCGGCGCGGCAAGTTTCTTGCCGCAAAGAGTTGGTCGTCGGCATAAAGCTCCACCCAGGCCACCGAAAGCTGGTTACAGTGAGTAGGTAAAATGGGAACCAACTGGATCTGCCATTGCACAGAAGCCGCTCCACAAAGCATGCCGCGTTGGGAAAAAGAAAGATCTACATATGATGTCAGAAGCTGTCTGAGAAACCAACTATGCCGGGAGCCCTCGGCCGTCGGGAGCTGTCAGCATCATGGCACCGACATGCCGGCTGCCCTCCTGGTGACCGGCACCCAGCAGCATGGGAGTGGCTGGCAGTGAAAGAAGGGCCATGTCCGAGATGACGAATCAGCGAAATGGACCTTGAGTCTGATCGTAGGCGATAAGGCCCCCCACAAATCGGATCGGATCGGTACCTCACAGAGCAGCAAATTATGTCATTATTTTCCTGAAAAGCTCGCAATGGTGGCAGGGGAACCAGGCCAAAGGGCACTGCACAAAAGCGACAGCGAACTGAAAGTAATAGCAACCCAGTATTTGTTCAATAAATTGCTAGTCCATCATCGTTTAGTTGGCCATTGTGTTTTAGTCCATGAGGATGAAGATGAACTTTATGTTGAACAGCCCCAAGATACTGATGACTACATTTTTGTACAGCGCGATGAATACATAAACGATGAGAAATTCAAAACCGTTGAGGATGAACTGTGGAGACAACAGAGACGGATGATCTGCTTGACTGATCTTTTAGACCTTATAGACCTTCTTGGGTTTGCTCTTTTGTCTGTGTTGGTCTGTGACCTTTCAGTTTCTAATGAATGGAAAAATTGCGTAATACATACATACATACATACATACATACATACATACATACATACATACATACATACATACATACATACATACGTGAGGTACTCATCTGGCTGGAAACCAAGTGCGGAGCTATCTGAAACATAAACACGATTACTAATTATGAACCATCTACTGTCTATAGTGGCAGGCTAGATTCATCTGCTATAGTTGCATGTACCTACCAGTATAATCCAGAACATAAGGCATTTCTTTTGCCAATGTCCCGGAATTATGCTTCGTTGGTTGTGCACGACCTTCATAAAACTTTTCATCTAACCAGGACATTTGGTTCCAGTTGAAGCCAATATTCAGTGCAGACTAACACAGAGCCCAGCCAGATTCATAATACATACATACATACATACATACATACATACATACATACATACATACATACATACATACATACATACATACGTGGTCGATTCTCTCGCGAACTGGCTCTTAAAAACTCAAAAAGAGAAGAAAAGCGCTAGGTGCCGAACATGCTCAATATAGACTCTTTCAGCACCGGACTGTGTGGTTTGTTTTTGGCTGGCGACCAACTGTTCGATCGGCCAGGGCGCGCTCTTTCAAATGAGACCGAAACCTAAAAGATCCGACCTCTCAATCAAAGGCTGGAAGTAAATTCCGGTTTTTTTGGGTCAACCTGTACAGTTTTCTGACTGGATAAAATTTCTTTGAGGCCAAAAATGACGTTGTTCCGCAGCCCAAATGCCCAATTTGGCTACACCAATAAATGCAGAAATAATAGCGCTACAAAGTTCTGAAATAAAAAAGCGCAGGCAGGGGGGGTATTTTGGGGGGTTTTATGGGGTCAAAGGGGGACGAAAAAATTTTTTTTCCGAAATTTGTAGATGTAAGTAGTGTGTTTCAGAGACATACAAGCAACTAGTAAAATCCCCAAATATCAGTTCACAACTCGCACTAATTCCCGAGAAAATAAGCTCCAAATTTTTCGTCCCATAGTTAAGGAGCGAAAATTTCCGGAGTGCATTATTCCACTCAGGAGCGTTGAATCGAACTAATCTTTGCAGGTCCAGTATAACTCATCAGGTGCTACTACCACACCAAATTTGGGCGGAATCGGTGAAAGTCAAAATTTCAACTCTCAATACCAAGGGTCGATCGGCCCAGAGACCGGCTCTTAAAGCTAAAACACTGTTTTTCGGGTGAAACGCCTAAATGACAGCTTTTCGTTAGTTGCATATGAGATTCTGCAGCTGTACCTTCTACGTACTTAAAACCCAAAAACTTATTTCAGCTGATTGTAGCTCCTAAAAAGGCAAAAATAATCACATTCTGACCATACATGGGCCGGAAAAATCCGGAGGGGGGTTGAGACCTCGGGGGGGGGGTCCCCCGGAAAAAAGGCCAAAAAACGTCTATTTTGCCTTAAATAAGCGAAAATTTCCTCCTTCCGGGTGGGGGTGGGTATGGCCGGCCGAGGGGGGTATGGCCGACCGAGGGGGAGGGGTATACCCCCTTACCCCCCGGCCCATATATGATTCTGACTCAACGAAAAGCATTATTCAATTGAAAATTCACACCTGAATTGAAAAATTGCTCATGGATTTTGCCAAAATTAACCAAATCCGGATTAACGAATCACTTTACCATACAAATTTCAAAGTTGGGACCCAAAATCTTCTGTCCGGATTAACGAATCCGGATCCGGATTAACGAGTCATATGACATGGGGGAAAATTGGGACCTGGCCTAATCTTGTCCGGAAGGCGAAAATCCGGATTAACGAGACATGACTGTAACTGTCCCAGTTAGCATGAGTTCCCGTTTGTCCGAACTCATGCCTGGTTGGTTGCTATTGTAGCTTTAGGTGCTTAAGCAGCTCCAGTCGGTTCCCATTTACCTACTCGCTGTCACCAGCTTTCGGGGGTCTGGGTTGGGCTTTGTGTCGACCACGAACTGTTTGCGGCAAGGAACTTGGCCCACCAAGTGGACGAACTTGCGTGGCGCCCATGGCACGCACACAGCGGCTTTGCGGCCTAAACCACTACACCAACTGTGCCGACAATCTCTGAAAATAATGACAATCCAGAGATTGAATTGGTAGAGTTTTAGGGCAAGAAATACAAACCGTTGGACTTGCGCTACAAGAAGACGCGCGCCAAACGACGTGAGTTCACAAAGCACGAGCGAGAGTTGCGCAACTGCAAACAGCGCACCAAAATGCGATGCTGGGCGCCGCGAAAGTACGCCGTCAAAGCCTAGGAAAGAGCCTTTTCGAACGTCTCTGTTGTTGTTATTGGTTGAATTGAATTGAATCGAAGGATAAAATATTAATACTGACAACTTTTATTATTAAAGACGCCCCAAAACCAGACGTAACCCTAGTTTAGTTAGTGAATAGACAGATGAAGGCACGGGATTCTAGTTTCTACGCCAATATTGATTTTCAGTGGATAGAAATTTATTCTTCCTCCTCCTCCTCTTCCTCTTCTTCCGCTTCCATTTCCTGTAAAAGTGCCCGGCTCAAACAAACCACCTTTAGTTTCGATAACTCGTTCAGTCAGGCACTTAACGTTTATGGTACTGGCACCATTTAAGGTGCCGGTACTTAGCTTAGTGGCACCACATATGGTACCCCTACGTTCAGGCCTGTGGTGGTACCATATACGGTACCCCTAAACATGACCATTGATGTCTGTGCCATATATATGGTACGAAATTTGAATGTAGTGGTACCGTACAATATGGTACCGGTACAGTTACCAATTCGAAGGGAGAGGTACCATATATGGTACCGGTACAGTTACCAATTCGAAGGGAGAGGTACCATATATGGTACCGGTACAGTTACCAATTCGAAGGGAGAGGTACCATATATGGTACCGGCACCTCATGGTGCGAGTACCGTAAACGGGGTTAAGTGCCTGACTGTGGTTTGTTTACCTCTTCACCTTTCCCTTGGTCTTGCGAGGCTACTGGCGACAGTTTCTAAACAATACCCATGAAGCAGAAATTTTGGTTTCAATTTGCTTTCTATGAGCAACTATCGTACCACTCCAGGCGGCAGAGTTCCGGGTTCCGGTAGTTGTTCCAGCTGTTCGGGATCTGCGTGTGTAAGTACGTGTTCGCGCCACTCCTTGTAAGCCTCCTGCCATTCTTCTATCCTACAATTTATGCTTACGTTTGTTTGCGTTTCTTAATTAAAAGTACACGAATCAGTCGAACGGCATCATGAGCAAAACTCACTCAAGGCATGCATGTAACAGGGGGCTCCGGGGTCTGTCCCATCCGACTTAGACCAGTTTAGACGATTTTCCCGACCCCCCTCTGATTTTTCTGTGCAATTTTTTAGTATTTCAGACATTGAAGGTGCTACAAATGCCTGTAAAACAGCTGTACTATATTTCAGCCCAAATTGGCGATTTTTTCGTGATTTGTAGCCCAAAATTGCGATTTTTTACGATTTTTCAGCGGTTTTTAATACCCACCCCATCCCTAGAATTTGGGCTCAGACCCCCAGCCGGCGCCGGACACCCCAAACCCTCTCCCCTGGGCGGATGACCTGTTGCATGTATGACTCGAGGTATGGTAGGAGCTAGCAGACATGGGCAAAGGGGGGCTGGCTGAGGGGGTCAGCCGCTACCCGCTCAGGAATTTTTTGGAAGAATTTTGTATAGGAAGTTATGATAGTTATGATAAACGCATGCCTAGAATAACTGTAAATGAGCTCAGAATACCTATTTTAACGAAAAATAACCTAAAAACCTTGACTTTAGCCGAAAAATCGGACGTTCTGGCTTACCGTACCCTGAGCCCCCTCAGGCATTGAAAATGCTAGCCCATGTCTGGGTAGGGCCACATAACATACAGGGTCGAAAGGGGTGGGCAGGAGAAGGAAAAGGTACCACTCGCGTTTCCACTTGGTGTTGGGGGTAGTGTTTCGAATGGTGCCGAAACCGCCCTGTCCTCTCTGACTGGCTAACTTGTTGGTGCCGCTCTGCGCTCTCACGATTCCTTCTCCTGCCATTCGTTTCGATTCGTCTTCTACTTCTTTACCGCCCTACAACGTTTCCCAGAAATTTGTATTTGGAATGCAAACTGGTATTGGGCTTTTTGTCTCCCAATACTAATTGGAACCCGTCAAAACCGAAAAAATATGGAAGTTGACCTGAAAATTGATCTAGAAAAATCGAAAAGTTTGTTTGATGATTAGGTTTAGAAAGCTGTTTTTGCGTTAGTTAAGTAAAAGTTAGTATAAATTCATATAATGTCCGCTTTTCTAAATATTACATCACTAATTAATTTACTTGTTCTTATCTGAAATAAAAATTGTGCCATTTCTAAGGATACAGATTGTACCAGACCAGTACCGTACCATACATGTAACAGGGGGGGGTCTGGGGGGGGTCTGCCCCCCACCCGACTTAGGCCAGCCCCCCCGGACGGGACCCCCCTCCCCCCCCCCCGAGACGATTTCACCGACCCCCCCTCCGATTTTTCTGGCAAGTAAATTTTCGAGCAAATTTTTGCAATTTTTTACACTTTCACACACAAAAATTGCCAAAATCGCCTGCAAAACAGCACTTTTCAGCTGTATTTCAGCCCAAATTAGCGATTTTTGGCTATTTTTAGGCCAAAAATTGCTATTTTTCTCGATTTTTGAGCGTTTTTTAGTGCCCACCCCCCTCCCCCAAAATTTTGGCTCAGACCCCCCCCGGCCGGCGCCAGACCCCCCCCAACCCCCCCTCCCCCCATCGGCGGATGACCTGTTACATGTATGTACCGTACAATGTACAGTCCCGCTCTCAAACAGCTCGACCAACTGCTAGAATTGGACGAAAATTGGGCCAACAACCAGGTATTCTTTGCACGCGATTGTTGGCCCTGTTTATGGGGTGCCGGCTCAGCGTTAATTGCTGTTGGTGTGTAGGCCGATCTGACTGTTGGCCGCTACTTGGCCTTATTGGTCCCTACTCTTTTAGGCTCTGTCACCAATGTGGTTCGCGTTGAGGGCACGCAATTGATTGCATTGCATTCTAAGCACTGACCGGCGGCCAGTTTACCTAATAAAATTGCGCGCACTGTTTTCTAAGCACTGACCGGCAGCCTGTTTACCTAAAAAATTGCGCGCACTGTTTTCTAAGCACTGACCGGCGGCCGGTTTACCTAATAAAATTGCGCGCACTGTTTTCTAAGCACTGACCGGCGGCCGGTTTACCTAAAAAATTGCGCGCACTGTTTTCTAAGCACTGACCGGCGGCCGGTTTACCTAATAAAATTGCGCGCACTGTTTTCTAAGCACTGACCGGCGGCCGGTTTACCTAAGAAAATTGCGCCCACTGTTTTCTAAACACTGACCGGCAGCCGGTTTACCTAAAAAATTGCGCGCACTGTTTTCTAAGCACTGACCGGCGGCCGGTTTACCTAATAAAATTGCGCGCACTGTTTTCTAAGCACTGACCGGCGGCCGGTTTACCTAAGAAAATTGCGCCCACTGTTTTCTAAACACTGACCGGCAGCCGGTTTACCTAAAAAATTGCGCGCACTGTTTTCTAAGCACTGACCGGCGGCCGGTTTACCTAAGAAAATTGCGCCCACTGCTTTCTAAGCACTGACCAGCCGCCGGTTTACCTCATAAAATTGCGCGCACTGTTTTCTAAACACTGACCGGTAGCCGGTTTACCTAAAAAATTGCGCGCACTGCTTTCTAAGCACCGACCGGCGGTCGGTTTACCTAATAAAATTGCGCGCACTGTTTTCTAAACACTGACCGGCGGCCGGTTTACCTAATAAAATTGCGCGCACTGTTTTCTAAACACTGACCGGCGACCGGTTTACCTAATAAAATTGCGCGCCCTGCTTTCTAAGCACTGACCGGCGGCCGGTTTACCTAAAAAATTGCGCGCACTGCTTTCTAACCACTGACCGGCGGTTACCTAATAAAGTTGCGCGCATTGCTTTCTAAGCACTGACCGGCGGCCGGTTTCTTGAAATAACGGTGGCCCTACAATGTCGTAAAACGTGCTTAAATTTGTGTGAAAGTTTTGCTAATTAATTGTAACAGGTTCAGTAGACCTCAGCCGCAGCGGCGCGCAATGCCCCAACGGCCGGCGGTCTGTTGGCGGCGGTGTTGTCGTTTTGTTGGTGGTGTGGGTCATTTGTGGGTCCTGTTGGTGACCCAGCGCGCCTGTTGGCTTCGTTGGCGATATTTGCCAATATTGGCCAATATTGGCTGTTGGTCGAGCTGTTTGAGAGCGGGACTGTACGTACCCAGGGCTCTGGGGGTGACTGCACCGTTTGCGGTCGTATTATGAAAAGAATTCATCGAAAATATGAAACACGACCGAATTACGAATTTCAAGTACTAAAACTGTTAATTTTACATTAAGAATGACTTTTAAACGCTATTTTTGAAAATTTTCTTGCCCTGGTTGGCTGCCTCTGCAAAATTTCAGTTCGATTCCAGTGGAAAAAAATCCGGCGTACACCTGTTCACTGAACTAAGGATGCGCTCGGGCCGGAATTTTCGGCCCAGCCCGGACTGTTTTTTTTCCAAATTTTGCGGTTGTCAGTTGACCCGCCGGCCCAGCCCGCTTTTTTTCAGTAAAATAATCGGCTAAGCCCAAATGAGCCAAGTTTAGCGGTTTTCAGCTTTTTTTCATTGTTTTTTCTTACTGAGACGCAGTTTTGATCTTTCAATGATAATATACGTTATTTTTCCAGCAAAATCCAAGAAAATGAAGTCGAGAATTCGTTAATTTGTCAGAATATTAGAGTACCTTAAATACAGAATACCTTAAAAAACAGGAATATATTGAACTATACTGGTGTCGCAAGAAAATACAAAAATGCTCTGTGTTTTAACACAAATGTTTAGAGATTCAAGCCGCCCCGGCCCGTGCGCATCTCTACTCTGAATGCTATTTTTGGCCCAGCTATGCAGGAAATTGGGGTATTGGGTTTTTCACGTATTATTCGCACTCTAGTTCTAATTCATCCTTTGAGCCTACTGTTTACGCAACAACAACAGTCAGTCATGAATACAATAGATGCAGAGCTAAAACACGTGAGGCTGGAATAATTCCGTTACCTTGATGTGCGGCAGTACATCACGAACTTTCAAGAAGCCGCCGCTGCCTTTCTGACTTGCAAATTTGTTTAGACCAGAATACCAGGGCGTAAATTCGCCTCCTTTTCGTAGTTGTTCTTCGCTGAAACTTTTTGTGCCCTAACAACATGCAAATTTAATCTGCCAAGTAGTTGTACGTGAAAGTCATTCCTTCCACTTCTCGCGTAGCCTGGCGTTGCATTCCGGTACCGGGCGGATCGGCCATTCCCAATTGACTGGCGAATATGTTGGTTCCTGAACAAAATTCAAAATTCTCTAACTCAAAGCGAAATAGCTACTACGTACCGCTCTGATAGGGAACAATGGCATGACTTTTTCGATCGTGCGGCAGTCTACCGAGCACTTGCGTTGTTTGAAGTCGGCGTTTACCCATCACTACCTATACAGCATACGTAGAGTGGAGCGTTGTTTACACTTAAAAAAGCGGAGAATGGTTTTTACTTCTTGGCCGCCCTGGCTGGCCAGTCCAAAGTCTCCGGCTTGCTTGGGCATGAATTTTTCGGCGGTGCGGTCTTTTTCTCCTTGAGTCCACTCTTCTTTCAGTTTAACCCTGCCAACTTGCGGTCGAATTGCGCCCACAGCCGTCATTCCTTTCTGGCTGGCGAATTTATTAGTGCCACATTGGGTTCTCAGTATGTCTTCCCCTTTGCGATCCGGCGGAATAAAACTGAAGCAACCGACTTTGTAGGTTGTTAGCCTTTTTTAGCATTGTATGTTGTTGGCGTTTGCACTATACTCAGAATGCCTTTTGTTTATTCCTATTCAGAATTTTGAAAATGAGAAGTTGAAAATAGAGCCATCAGTGTGTATGTTTACCCAAATTCGCGGATTACGTAGGAAAAGAGATTACCCAAGGTCTTTGGAAATGTACAGATTCCATCTGGGCTGACCTATTCCGGTCATTCCTTTTTGAGAGGCGAATTTGTTGGTTCCAGTTTGAGGGTTGATCATAGTCGAGCCCCCCTTCAGTTGTTCCAGAGTCCATTTGTGCTTGGTTCCGGTGTCGTCCTAAAGCCGTCTTTAAAATATTCGAATTCTCAAATTCCGTCTAACTTACGTCCTCTCCCATGGCTGCGAATTCAGAGGATAAGCGTCGACGCAAAAGCTAGCTGGGCTTTAGCGCAAAAGCTAGTGCAGGCTAAAGCTGACTGGGAAGCGGCTAAGACCGGTCGCCAACTGGACGAGAATAGAACCTGCCCGGCCACTCAACCTCTGTTTGTTGAGGGTGACACGCGCTAAGAGTCGGCCCACAATGCCTCCGGCCGGTATGCTCTGTTCTTTGCTTTCTTTCTTGCTATGGATAAAGTGTGGCCAAATACGAACAACCGATGTACAGTGTATCAATACTTCTTATGCAAGAGCAGATCTAATGTTCTGTTTTGTTAAGCTCCAGAATACTGTCTGCATACGCATGTTTGTTAGAAATTCCCGATTCAGGTGCCTTACGCCGACTTTATTGCTGCGGAGAGGTGCCATACGCCGACTAGGTGCTAAACGCCGAATGGGATGGTGCTTTACGACGACTGAGCAGGTGCGAAACGCCGACTACACTTAAGGTGCCTTACGCCGACTGAGCAGGTGCCTTACGCCGACTCAACAGTTGCCATACGCCGACTTGTAACTTTTTAACCTAATAGCCTCTGCATGTTTGTGTCTGCATACCTGTGCATAGTGCATACAATTTGTACATACCTCCGGCCAGGGTATGTGGCACATGTGGTATGTGGTTATTTCCTTAGAGAATTTCAATTTGTAGTCTTAGTTTAGTACTACAAATTAGGCCTATCTCAAGCAGTGACGTACAAACCATCGATACATTCACAATAAGAACTTTATGTCCCCAGTTGAAAAAACTTTAAAAATATAAACCTACATGGGCTAGACAACATATAAGTTGTGTCACCATACAGCGACCACTTAGAAAACCGTGCTGGCAGTCTGTACAGTCTGTGGCACTAAAACTACAATTTCGTTAATTATAGTTGACTCTAGAACTACTGGGGGCGTCCAAAATACTGATAACGCCTATAATAATTCTTAACACTAGAATGAAAGTACAGTATTGGTGACAGTGGCACCCCTTTAAATTAGAAGGGCTGCCGGTTGCCTGTTACTGCCACTCCCGATCGACAGTAGACGGTAGAGAACCCTCTGAATGTATGAGCTCTGGTATCTGCATTAACTGTATGTTTGCCAGTGTTCACAAAATATAGTCGGCGTATCGCACCAGAGCAGTCGGCGTAAGGCACCTGGCCAGTCGGCGTAAAGCACCTACAGGTTAGGCTCCTAGGTCGAGTCGGCGTAAGGCACCAAGCCAGTCGTCGTAAAGCACCACCCAGTCGGCGTAAGGCACCCTTTTAATTGGTCGGCGTAACGCACCGGTCGGCGTATCGCACTAACACCGAAATTCCCAGCCCAGGTTGATACCGATTCTTTTTACCTGGCCGGCTGCGCATCACTGACATTAGATTCACGAGAGCTGTTTAACTCTGGGCCGTGAATCCCTGACCTGACTGACATTGCTAGATTCGCTAGATCTCTTTGACCTGATTATTGCATCACTGACAATTCAGTAGAGCTCATCACCTGAGTGCAATTGAGTACATAAAATCCATGTTTAGGGACCATCCATAAACTATGACATTCAAAAATTCAAAATTGACCCCACCCCCTCCCGACGTTATTGACGTTCAACCATGTAACCCCACCCCCTTTCTGAACGTCGAAGTTTATGGACGGCCCGTTAACAGAAGCCTGACTCGTGTCATTAGTATTAGCCAAGCCAACCCTATACATACACATGATTCTGCCGTCCCTCTCACCTGAGTGTGTGAAAACCCTTTTATTTACACAATTACCTATGCACTACAGTTTTCCCGCCATAGGTAACAAGTTACCGTTCGTTAACTAAAAGTCGTTCTATAACGGTAATCGGTTGGTCATGGAGTTGGCTCAGTGTTATGGTATACACGGCAAACTTCTCTGTCTTAACTGAGTGATTCCTTTCTGAGTCGGTTGCAGTTTGCTTCGGAGCGAGCCAGTTGAACGCAGTTTTGCAGATGTAGATCAGCAGCTGAGCTACGCTTAGGATACTGGCTCCCGCCCACAGACCCAGCTGTCCTCCGATGTTGCTGATTATTTGTTCGATCGGCATGCGTTCGAACCGTTGCACCACCTGAAAACTAACAACTTTCTAAAGTATGTATATTTCAAAAATGATCGAAATTTTTAGTTTTTTGCGAATGGAGCGTCGGAGTGATTTTTGCCTCATAGAGGGACCCGAACTCTGTACTATTGGATAGCCTAATCTGCGCAACGTTCCCTGGTAATGCTAATTTACGCAACGAAAAATGAGCTTTTCTGCAGTTCAGCTGAATACGATTTTTTCAGTGAACTAAATTCTAGAAACCTTGGAGATGTCAAAAATGTGTTCATATTGATTGTAGGCAGACATAGTCCAGCATTTCGGCTGAGGGGGTGGTTAATTTTCAAATCCTGAGTGGGTAGCGGCCGGGGTTGGTGGTTGAGGGGATGGTAAGCCAAAAAGTCCGATATTTTAAAAAATCAAGGTTTTTAGGCTTATTTTTCGCTAAAATACATTGTAGGTTAAAATAACCCATTCGAAAAGACCACCCCTTTTTATGCTTTTCAGAGAATCGACATGAACGATTCGTAATGAATTGCGAACTTCCAATCCGAACGAAATCGTTCGGGTTTCAGGTTCGTGTTTTCATCTATATGTTCGTTCAAAACAAAGCGAACATATAAAGGAACCATTGAAAGGTTCGGGGTGAGCCAATTTTGCTACGAACCATTAGCCAGACTACAACGAACCTTCCATTAAATGGCTCTGAACCTTTAACCGAATTGCCACGAACCTTTAACCAAATTGCCACGAACCTTGCTTAGATGGCCACGAACCTTTAACTAACTTGCTATGAACCTTTCCATACTTGGCCACGAACCTTTTGATGCAAGTGTGCGGCACCTAATTCTGAACCTTTGCCATGGTGAATTCTGTACCTATAGTCTATGAACTAAATTACGAACCTTTGGCCTGCATGATTTAATCGGTCCTATTGACTTTGGTTTTCAGGCAAGACCTCGTATTTGGGCCAAGTGTGCTACGGCTGCCGTAAAGAAAACAACACCAAGTGTGCTGTCCAGTCACACAGAAGAACAAAGCCAATACTTCCAATTTAGTGACCAATCTCAATGGAATGCTAACACTGAATCAGCTTAAGGATTGCTTATGAGAGTTGCTGATATGAAACAGATTGAAAAGCAAACCACGTTTTTATCATCAATGCAATCAATTAGAGAGGAGCAGAAGCAGCACGGATGGCATATTTTTGTTAGGCTTTACCATTACAGGTTTTGTCATTGAAAAAGAAATTCGGCTTACAGTGAAATAACCAGTCACACATACCAACACACAACCTGACCTGACAACGGTAGCACATATAATTCGTGCCACTTATAACACTGCCGTTCATCAGAGTAGGTACTGTCAACCATGTTCCTGAGGTTCAATTCGGCAGCAGAAAAAGAAGGCGCCAATTTCGTAATGGTTCCGATCTGCAAAGGTTCGTGTGCAGATAAAGGTATATGTAGAGGTTCATTTGTCATTGAGGAAAGGTTCATTTGTCGTTGAGGAAAGGTTCATTTGTCATCAAGGAAAGGTTCATTTGTGGTTAACAAAAGGTTCATTTGTGGTTGACCAAAGGTTCATTTGTGGTTGACCAAAGGTTCATTTCCATTTGTTTTTAGGTCGGAAAAAAGGTTCTTTTCAAAATTGGAAAGCGAACCAAGAGACGAAGATTCCGAACATTTGGTTGGTGGTGGACGAACATATCTAAAAAAACGTTTCGAACGTTTAAAGGTAGATTTCAGAACGCGAACCTGTTCGGATTGCATTCCGAATGTCAGATCTATAGTTTCGTGTCACATATATGTGACGGGTTATTTTGACCGGGATAAGCTATTCCGAACTCATTTACACCTAATGTAGGTAGGCATACTTGTATTATATTTTTCTATATAAAATTCTATCTAAAGATTCGTGAGGAGGGTATCTATCGGCGGTCTGATGGGGGTCGATCGGAGCCTGAGGGGGTCAACCCCCTTTGCCCATGTCTGATTGTAGATCGAACGGTTTCTATTGTCGGAGACTGTACCAAGTTTAGTTGGGGGGGGGGGGGGTGTCAGTGAAAAAAATTTTTTTTTTTTTAGGGGGGTGCTGAAAATTACGAAAAAGGAGGGGAGGGGGAAGGGGTCCAAAATTTTAAATTATTGAACGTCGTAGTTTATGGACGGCCCCTAATCATAGAATCATGAAGGCTATTTTGAATGGGCTAAAACCATGCGTACAAGGGGTCATAATAAGAAACTGTATCTACCGGGTTTAATTAAAGAAAAACCTCAACTGTACAAATTTCTCATTCACAGTCAGAACCATCCGGCTATGGAATACTTTACCTAGTGAAGTTGTCAATTCAAATTCTCTTAGTCTGTTTACAAAAAGAATTAGTAGCCTGCCTATCTTTGACCTAACTTCGGCAGCATAAGACCATACGTGGTAGTCTGTATGCCGCGCCCAACATTTGTATTGCGTTCTTTTTCTGTGTTTGGGCGAAAATATATCTAACCTAAACCTAATCGTGCACTTCTGTCGTCTAAAATCCGCACGAATGGTGGGCCTGTCTAAAAGGCAAGAACATGACAGACTTACCTTGACAGACAGAGTTTTGTAGTAGAGGTCCACAGCAGCGTAGTTGCTACGCATTTCTTGCAGTGACATATGTTCAAGCCCCAAATCAACCAACAGTTTAGCTTGGACAGCAGTTGGAAACTTGCTGAGAGAGGTGCTCACTTCTATATTGGAATCTGTACAGGCCTCTGCACAGCCTTCAACGCAGGCTCTCAAATTGCGACTGTACTCCATCAGGATTTTGGTATTTTCTAGATATCTTAAACCAAAATTTACATAGCTGCTCAACAGAAAAGTTAAATAAACGTGTAATCAGACCTTTCGCGGCAATTTGTCAGGTCTTCCAACTTGCATACTTGGTGAGTATCTAGTTGGTAGAAGGCACTGCAGTTGCACACGCTGGTGGTAGAGTGCGCTTGGCACTCCTCCACACAGCCGATTCTCGTGTATTCGTAGTCTAAACTGCATACATGTATAGTAGCTCTCTTCTCAGAGCTATAACAAAACGGTTCTCTTTCTCAAGATCAAGGATGCAAGGCCATGGGTCTATACAGATGTCGTCTAGGGTCCGCAAAAAACAACCCAGCCGATTTTTTGCTGTAGCAACCGCAACTCTCAACCGATTTGAACGTATCCTTTTTTAAATGAAAGATAAATAAATTCTTGAAAGATTGATGTAACGTTTATTAAGGTAGCCTGCTTAGTTCCTGAGATATTTGTCCTCAAAGTCAAAACAGAGATTTTGGCAATGAACTAGAGTGATAAAGAAGAAACCAGCAGATTTTTTACTTTTGCAACCACGAATCTCAACCGATTTGAATGAATCCTTTTTTAAATGATAGACTGATAAATTCTTCAAAGATTGGTGTAATTTTTATTGAGATTCACAGTTTAGTTCTTGAGATATTTGCCCTCTAAGTCAAAACAGATTATGGCAAAGAACAAGAGCGATTCCGTTGCATTTCATAATAAAGCAGATTCCTACTGCTGGGGCTAATGATACTTTAGTGTTGAAGTAAACCGAGTTTCTGTGTCACCAGTAAAGCCTCCAATAGCCCTTAGCAGTAACAGGAATCCGTTTTATTACGAAGTGCAGAATAATAAAAAATCCCTCTTGTTCACTGCTAACATGACTGTTTTGACTTTGAGAGTCAATATCTCAGGAACTAAGCAGAGTAAATTAATGAAAATTTCAGCAGTCTTTTAAGGATTTATCTACATTTCATTTAAAAAAGGCTTCATTCAAATCGGTTGAAATTTGCAGTTTCTACAGCGAAAAATCTGCTGGGTTGTTTTTTTGGCGGACCCTGTAGGTTCTTAAAATATGTAATTGTAAGCCCTAGCCCCTAATCGAGGACTTTGTTTTGTGGCATGACGTTTCATAGAAATTATTGACAAATTACCTTTTAAAAACCTTAGCGTTGTATTTTGTACACAACTCGGTTCCGTTATGGTAGTTGCCGTTTTGACCATTTCTCTTTTAGTCTTTTGCATGGCTATGAATGTGTGGAACCCTAAACATGATCTTAATAATAACACATACATTTAACAGGTCATCTGCCGATGGGGTTGGGTGGTCCGGCGCCATCCGCTGGCGGCTCTGTTCCTAAATTAAATACTGTAGGGGAGCGGTCTGGCTAGACTGGGTATTGAAAAACGTTAAGAATTCGCAGTCTTGCGTTAAGAATGGTCACAAATCGCTAATTTTGTCTCAACTACAGCTAAATATGTAATTAACCTCACTCTGTTTCACAAAACATGGATAGTATTCGTGAACATAACTCTAGCCGTACAGTATATTTTCGCACAGCTTCAGTACATACGTACGTAGGTTGTGCATAAACTTGACATTTATTTGCTTGAAGCAATATCCGGAGAATAAAAAAATTATGTTTGTTATTTTGCACAAACAGTGTATATATTTTGCATGAAGTTAGTGCTAATAAGCCTTACCTGTTGGCAGAGAAATCCAATTACCGGTTTCTACCCATCTTTTGAAAGAAGTCTGGATAGCGAATCCCTCATCGAAATAATTGTTATAAATTTGTGGTAGATAATCGCTCATATTTGCTCCCAACATTATTGATATCGAAGAGGATCTTCCTAAAAATCTAACAGTTTGCACAAGCTGCAAGTTATAACTGCATTGTACTATTTTGTTCTCTGGAGGGCTGCGCTATACACATGTGGTACCTTACCGGAGCTCTTAATTTGCACATTTCTTGCTAACGCAATCCGAAAACATTTTCCAAATTCTCTTGTCATAATCTCATCGACGGTTAGATGAGAACTATTGCACGGTTTATCAATGATTTTTTGAGACCATCCTCCAATGTCAACTTGTAACAAAGTTTCCTCGCATGTCATGCCCAGTGCTTGATGTACATCATGTACGTTTGAAAAGTTGTGAGAGTCTCTCCATTGGCTGAATTCAACAGCTTTCTCTTTGAAAACACTAAGATTCTTGCTCCAGTTATGCGAATAAATGTAGCTTGCAGGAGCAAAGAATCCCATAAAATCAATCATCTCTTTGCTTAGGTTGTATTGCATTACCAGACTTTGCTTCAGCCTGTTGTAGTTACAGATTGTTATGAACGGGTACGCTATTGAACCTAAAACGATTTCAAATATTTTCAGTAATCAAGATATTCTCATCGACGTTGAAGAAAAATGTATTTACAGGGTGTGCCAAAAAAAGAAACCAGCAGATTTTTTACTGTGGCAAACACAAATCTCGACTGAATCTTTTCTGAATGAATGACAACAGCAGCGATTTTATTATTACGTTGCACTTGGTAATAAAACTTGTAATATAACAGATTCCTACAGCTAAGGGCTAACGTCACGAGGCTTTACTGGTGAGACACCCACGCTCTGTTACTTCACCAGTAAAGTCTCATTCTCTCAGTCTCAGTCTCAAGTCACCAGAAGTAGGAATCAGATTTATTATGAAGTGCAATGGAATCATTGCCCAAAGTCTGTTTTGCCTTTGAGCGTCAGTATTTCAGGAAATAGGCAGAGGCATAGTATATTGATAAAAGTTGCTGAGATTGGTACTGCTTAGTTCCTGAGATACTGACGATCAAAGTCAAAACAGACTATGGCAATGAACAAGAGCGATTCCATTGCACTTCATAATAAAGCAGATTCCTACTTCTGGGGTCTAATGAGACTTTACTGATGAAGTAACAGTAAAGCCTCGTGACGTTTGCCCTTAGATGTAGGCTAGGAATCTGTTATATTATCAAGTGCAACGTAATAATAATAAAAATCGCTGCTGTTCATTACCAAAATCTCTGATTTTCCTTTGAAGGCAAATATCTCAGAAACCAAGCAGAGTATTTTAATGAACATTGCACCAATCTGTCAAGAATTTATTTGCCTTTCATTCGAAAATGATTCATTCAAATCGGTTGAGATTTGCGGTTGCCACGGTAAAGAATCTGCAGGGTTTTTTTGCACACTCTGATACCTTTTTGGTCATTGATATTCTCATAAATACTGGTTGTCCAAGCATTCCTATTAGCTGTACCGCACACCACCTCCATCAACATAAAAACCATAGCAGAAAACGATGCCATCAGAAGCAGCAGCCACACCGTCTTGCAGAGGCGTGAGCCACTTCTGTCAAAATCAGAGAAACCGTGGAAAGTAGTACTTTGGCACCAACCGCTGAACCAGTCGCCTCTGGCAACCATTTCAGCGGCATATCATTTGTATTCCAAAGCGTAGTACATTTTTCTTTCCTGTGCTATTCGACACCTGTTTGCTTAATTTGTTTGATGGCTGTTGAGGACAATCGCAAACACAGAGAGTTAATATTCGAGCCATCAGTCAACAGTAGCTAAGTCCTTAAAGCAGGTCACCCAGGTCAACTTACATAATTCAATTGATCTAGCAAATCTAATGTCAGTGATGTACAGCCAAGGTCAAAGAGCTCTAGCAAATCTAATGTCAGTGATGCATAGCCCAGGTCAAAGAGCTCCTGCTCCAGCAAATCTAATGTCAGCGATGTACAGTAGCCCAGGGACGAGACATGTTGTGCCGGTTGAATTTGGTTAGTTATTTCCTAAATAACAACATTAGTTAGTTAGTTACTAACTTCTACTAACTAAACTCAGATTTCGCTTAACTAAACTCAACTCAAACTAAACTCATTTTCAGGAAATTACTAAGTAAAGAATCGAGTTACTTAGTTATGAGTTTAGGAAAATTCTGTTTAGTTATAGATAGTGTTAAAGATAGGCGCTTTGGCCATACCTAGGTGACTAATTAGTTTGGAGTCTAAATTCTCAATAATTCTGCGGTCTGATTCAGGTTCTATTGATTCTGTGGCCTCTCACAAAGAGGGCATGAGGTTTCACTGGTTTTAAGAGTCAGTCTCTGGACCAATCGAGTTTTAGTATTCAGACCCAAAATTGAAACTTTGGCCTAGAGAGCTGTAAGTTGGTACACTAATACATATCGATAGGGTATGTAACCACCGCAAAGGATTTCCCGATTCGACGCTCCACGCTCGAGATACAGCCGTCTGAAAATCGGCTCGCTTAACTATGGGACAAAAATTTCGAACTTGAATTTCTTTCCTGCTAAAACCAGTTGGGACCTAGAATTTGGACATTTTACGTAACTTTTAGAGTACTTTAAGAATTTTTGGTCGGTTTTCGATTTTGACGAAAAAAATTTTTTTCGACCCCCTTCCCGCCCCCCTAGCTCGTCTGGAACCCCCCCCCTATATGGGTTTTTTTATTTCAGATTATTGTAGCGCCATTTGTTGGCTACAGATCGGTGCCAAGCACGATAGCCCACGGCCCGGGGTTTTGAAGTAAATTGACTTCAAATGGCTGAAAATCGCATTTTTTTCCAGTTTTACTGTGGAACAAAATTTCGAACTTGAATTTCTTTCCTTCTAATAACAGTTGGGACCTAGAATTTGGGGGTTTTACGTAACTTTTAGAGTACTTTAAGAATTTTTGGTCGGTTTTCGATTTTGACGAAAAAAATTTTTTTCGACCCCCTTCCCGCCCCCCTAGCTCGTCTGGAACCCCCCCCCTATATGGGTTTTTTTATTTCAGATTATTGTAGCGCCATTTGTTGGCTACAGATCGGTGCCAAGCACGATAGCCCACGGCCCGGGGTTTTGAAGTAAATTGACTTCAAATGGCTGAAAATCGCATTTTTTTCCAGTTTTACTGTGGAACAAAATTTCGAACTTGAATTTCTTTCCTTCTAATAACAGTTGGGACCTAGAATTTGGGGGTTTTACGTAACTTTTAGAGTACTTTAAGAATTTTGGGTCGGTTTTCGATTTTGAGGAAAAAAATTTTTTTCGACCCCCTTCCCGCCCCCCTAGCTCGTCTGGAACCCCCCATATGTTGGTTTTTTTATTTCAGATTATTGTAGCGCCATTTGTTAGCTACAGATTGGTGCCAAGCACGATAGCCCGCGACCCGGGGTTTTGGAGTAAATTGACTTCAAATGGCTGAAAATCAGATTTTTTCCAGTTTTACTATGGGACAAAATTTGCGATTTTCAGCCATTTGAAGTCAATTTACTCCAAAACCCCGGGCCGTGGGCTATCGTGCTTGGCACCAATCTGTAGCTAACAAATGGCGCTACAATAATCTGAAATAAAATTACCCACATAGGGGGGCTCCAGACGAGCTAGGGGGGCGGGAAGGGGGTCGAAAAAATATTTTTTCGTCATAATGGAAAACCGACCAAAAATTCTTAAAGTACTCTAAAAGTTACGTAAAATCCCCAAATTCTAGGTCCCAACTGTTTTTAGCAGGAAAGAAATTCAAGTTCGAAATTTTGACCAATAGTAAAACTGGAAAAAAATGCGATTTTCAGCCATTTGGAGTCAATTTACTCCAAAACCCCGGGCCGTGGGCTATCATGCTTGGCACCAATCTGTAGCTAACAAATGGCGCTACAGTAATCTGGAATAAAAAAAACCACATACGGGGGTTCCAGACGAGCTAGGGGGGCGGGAAGGGGGTCGAAAAAAATTTTTTTCGTAAAAATCGAAAACTGACCAAAAATTCTTAAAGTACTCTTAAAATTACGTAAATTCCCCAAATTCTAGGTCCCAACTGTTTTTAGCAGGAAAGAAATTCAAGTTCGAAATTTTGTCCCATAGTAAAACTGGAAAAAAAATGCGATTTCAGGCATTTGAAGTCAATTTACTCCAAAACCCCGGGTCGCGGGCTATCGTGTTTGGCACCGATCTGTAGCCAACAAATGGCGCTACAATAATCTGAAATAAAAAAACCCATATAGGGGGGGGGGTTCCAGACGAGCTAGGGGGGCGGGAAGGGGGTCGAAAAAAATTTTTTTCGTCAAAATCGAAAACCGACCAAAAATTCTTAAAGTACTCTAAAAGTTACGTAAAATCCCCAAATTCTAGGTCCCAACTGTTTTTAGCAGGAAATAAATTCAAGTTCGAAATTTTTGCCCCATAGTTAAGCGAGCCGATTTTCAGACGGCTGTATCTCGAGCGTGGAGCGTCGAATCGGGAAATCCTTTGCGGTGGTTACATAACCCATCGATATGTATTAGTGTACCAACTTACAGCTCTCTAGGCCAAAGTTTCAATTTTGGGTCTGAATAAGGCAAAGGGCCAAAACTCGATCAGTTCAGAGACTGACTCTTAAACTTCAATGCTTGTGCGAAGAAAACAGAATACTTCTTGGCATTCGCTGGTTTATGTACACCAGTATACGTACCTACGTACAGGTCATCCGCCATAGGGGGTTGTGAGTTTTGAGTCCGGCCGGTCAGAGGATTGAGCCCAAATCGGGGAGGATTGAGTACTAAAAATCGCTAAAAAAAACTGCTAAATACGGCCCCTGACCTGACACAACAAAAAGTCGCTGTTTTGCAAGCAATTTTGCAATTTTCCCGAGGAAAATCGGAGGGAAGTCCTCCTGAGCTTTGCCTTAGCCTTTGTTGGGGTAGGAGGGGTGGGGCAACCCTTAAAACTGCCGTGTTTCTGTACGTACATGCTCGACTGTATACAGCCTGCCTATCTCCACCCTCTTTCCCAATCCAATGATCGGAAAACAAATCGCGTAAAAATTGATAAATGATAACGTGACAAACTATTTATTTTGTCTCCATATTGTATTTCTATATTTTTTATTGTTCCTGTCGCGATATGGAGCATTTTTAAACTAACGGTCATATTTCGAAATTTTTATAGAAAATAATGAGAAATACTGTTATTTTGTGAATATTTTGAACCTCATGTCATGAGGTCTACAGAGCTAAAACAAATCGGTTAAATGCATTAATGACCTTATTTCTGCTAGTTTATTTTAACTAAACTCGCAACTACATGTAAGTAACTCGATGATTCTTGACTAACATACTAAACTCAGAGAGCGAATTTAGCTACTAACTTTTACTTACTAAATTCAGATTTGAAGAGTTTTAACTAACTTTCACTAAATAAATTCGAAAAATTTCCGTTCGGCGCAACACTGGTCCAAAAGCTCTAATTCCGAATGACTGGAAAACAGCCTACAATCACAACTCCATAATGTTACAAAATTACAGACTAAACTGTACGTACACGTACAATGTACATGCAGTACTTAACAAAATACATAAGTTTTCATTTCTACAGCACTTTATACGCTTTTCAGGGTCACAAATGTTTAGCGTACAGAAGGAAAATTTGATTTGGTACGTAGTTTATTTTGCACGTATTTGGTAAGGCATTTTTATACATTTGCTATCCCGGCGTCACTGACACTTTATCTCGCCGGTCTAACAGTAACGCGCCAGTTAGATTTACTCGGCGTGCAGGAGTGTCAGTGCCGCGCAGGTGGCAGGCAAGTATAGATCCTTCTTTACAGACAGACAGTGAACGCCATATGGTACACCGACACCATAAACGTGTACGGTACAGTGTACAATGTTTGTAAATTTTGTCAGTATTTACTAGCTATACGTGTAGCTGAGTTTGCGGCTGGGAGAATTTTTCTGACCCAAAATAGGGTTTCAGCACCATGCCCAAGGGGGGTTTCAGAGATCTGTTTGGGGCTCGAAATGGACTAAAAATCGGGAAAAATCCTGTCTGAACTGAACTGCCAAAATGCCCTTCAGATCCCAATTTTTGCTTTAAAATGTGCAACAACCCTATTTTTAATTAAAAACGTGGAAAAAACCCTATTTTTGCTTTAACCTGCAAAAACCCTATTATATACGATACAATACAGCTAAAATGAACAGATATGTTCCCTTTTTCGAGTTTCACTCAAACATTACCCAAAGCAGTGCGTGACAGTCGCAGGTCGAAACATCGAGATAAATTTCTGGAAGAAAATTCTAGTTTATTGTCCAAATCTGAGAGCTGCTTCTGGCGTTTCGTTAGATTCCGATTAACGTGCAAATCTGAGATTCAAGGTATGCCTAATTTCAAGTAGGTTTGCTAAAAAACACCCAGTTTCGGCACAGGTATGGATGGGTATACCCGATCAACAGTAATAGAAGGTTAGGTACCGATCTGACAGGTCATAAGTACTATAGGTTGAGGCTATGTACATAACTGGCGGGTCGCAGTCTGATTAGACTACTTGGGAAACCCCCAGTTGGCAGGAATGTACTACTTACTTACAATGTACATTGGACACCGTTTAAAACGACATCATACATAGCTAGACATACAGTTGGTAGATATACCTGAATCTGAACCTGAAACCTGGGTAATAACCTGAAAATTGTGAACCTGAACCTACTTGAAAATAAAAGTACTTAGCAGGGCTGTTGGGTCGGTTTTTTTCGGAAAAAAACCGGTTTTTTTCCTAGGGCCTCGGAAAAAAACAAAAATGCGGAAAAAAACTCAAGCAAGTTTTTAAAGGAAATAGGCACAATAACTGGTTGAATTCGCTTCAAAAGCTTTGAATTTACGTTAATAGAAGCCTTACAAGCATTTTCCTGGCATAACTTAGCTGTTTTTTGCAAAAAACACTGGTACCATTTTCAGGCAACTTTTATTATTGTATTTTTGTTGTTTTAAAATCAAATTACTACTCTAAAAGATGAAATTGGTGCATTTCGTAATAAAACTCACGCTATTTCGTTGAATTCTGCAATAAAAAGCGATTCTTAAAATTTTTTTCTGTCATCTCGAAAATAACTTTTGGAAAAAAACCGAAAAAAAACTGAAAAAAAAACGAAAAAAAACCGGCTTGAGTTCTTTCCGGAAAACAAACAGCCCTGGTACTTAGATGACACCTACTAGGTCGGTACCTACTTTTCAGGTTTTTCTTGTCTTAAGCTTCTCGGTACAAGTAGCACGTACTGTCAACTTTAGAAATTGGTTATATCAGGTATTGCTTGACGCTCTACAGTTTTGTTCTTAAAAATGGTGTGCGTGAAGCGTCTAATGCACATTATCTGCACCTACGTCTTCTGCAAATTAAAAATGAAGGCGATTATTGGGAAAAGCCCGCGTCCGGAAATTGCCTTTATGAAAGCTTGTCTTCCTCTGTGCCTAAGCCTAAGCTTTAGTTTCTTTGTTGAACGTAAGCTTAAACGTCGGCTAGTAGAACTAGCCGACGCCTGAGCCTTAACTTAATGCCGGAAGTTAGAGTTTGAAATGAACGTTCGTGGAGTGCGTGGGGGTTTCCTACTACACAGTGGCGATCGGTCCGTCATACCGCAAAAAATATTCTTGCGTTTTTCTCGTTTTTGTCGAATTGTTGGCTTGTAAATTTCGATTTCCGAAAATTTGTGTCTTTATTTGCAAGTACCTGAACCTGAACCTGATACTTGGGTACTTTTGAAAAATGTACCTGAACCTGAACCTGAAATTGGATTTTAGAGATACCTGAACCTGGACTTACCTGAAATTTGGTGGTACCTACCAACTGTGGCTAGACAAAGAGAACCGGAGGAAAACGCGAAACAAGAGAAGCAATATGATCGTTCTTGTTCAGTGAAGCATATAATTGCTGTTGCCGAATATGCTAGAGGCGAATTACAGAACCGGATGCTCGACATCGTCGGTGCTTTAGTTTACCGTTCATTTGTTTCCAGAAACCGTTCTCTGGCTTGAAGCCTTCGACCATTTGTGTTCCGTTCGCTCCGCATCCGCCAAAGGCAAAAATACAGACTCCGTCGGACAATAGAGTCAGGCCACTTCTTGATGCCGTCATCTGTGCAATCTCAGTCCACCTATCAGCTGATGTATCATACCGCTCGCAGCTGTCTTTTCCTTTACAGAAGTCGCAGTTCCCACAGACGTATACAGATTTTTGCAGGACTGCAGCCGAGTGGCTTTTTCGGGCTGAATGCATGGGTCTGACTTGGACCCATGAATCAGTAAGTGGCGAATACTTTTCCACTGACTTTAACGTTGACAAGACTCCATCGAAACCGCCGATGGCAAACATTTTGTCGCCCACTGCAGCCATCGCAAAACTGATTCTGACACTGTTCATTGATGATACAAACTGCCAAGAGTGGGAGTCAAACCTTTCGCAAGATCTTGTGTGCTCATCAGGGGCTTCAGAGTAACCGCCACAAATGTAGATCTTTCTTTGCAGCCAGGTGCTAGCGTGGTAAGTACGCCTTTGCGACATGGACAAGCAGTAGGACCACTCCATTGAATGGGGATTCAGTGATATGACAGTGTTGTGCAAAATCCGTGAGCTTTTGTCTGAGTCCTGACCTCCTATTATGTAAACCTTCCCGCTTAGAAATTCGGTTGAATGGCCTTGTCGTTTGGGAAACTGCACGTTAAGCAAAGAGCTTCTGCTAGGCAATTGGGTAGAATACACCTCAGTTGACATAATTTCAGCAGACTTAGAGTGCCTGTTTATACCACCGATCAGCAAAAAACCAACAGGCTGTTCTGAAACGTGTGTACATTTTTCTGATACAGTACTTCCGTGAGTTGATTCTAGAGACCTGTGCGGCCGCCTTTTTTCGGCCCGGCCTGCTCTGGATTTTCAAATTTCCAGCCTAGCCCGGCTGACATTTTTGCGCCGGGCGGTTCGGCGCGGCCCGGGACCTCAAAAATTTCCGCCACACTAAACTAAAACTAAACGCCCAAAAATCATGTAAAATCGCTACATTACAAAAGTAACATTTTATATAACACCTAATCGTCTAACCTTTGTCATTGTTTGTTTGTGTAGTTGCAGTAAACTCTTCATTTTGGTGCCGAACAGACCGGGATTGTTTTGTTGTGTTGCGCGTGTCCCAATCGGGCCACTACCACTACTAATACGCCATCCTCCAACTAGTACACCACCGTTTTCACTCACTCACTCGCTCGCTCGCTCACTCACTCACTCACTCACTCACTCACTCACTCACACTCACTCACTCACTCACTCACTCACTCACTCACTCACTCACTCACTCACTCACTCACTCACTCACTCACTCACTCACTCACTCACTCACTCACTCACTCACTCACTCACTCACTCACTCACTCACTCACTCACTCACTCACTCACTCACTCACTCACTCACTCACTCACTCACTCACTCACTCACTCACTCACTCACTCACTCACTCACTCACTCACTCACTCACTCACTCACCGCTTGATTCGTGATCCCATCCCATGTTCTCAGCTTCATTCGTCACCCCATGCTCAACTTCGTTCGTCAACCCGCTCCAAGTTCTCCTAATTTCTCCACTTCAAGTTTCCGGACGATATCAGGCACAGATGTTGCCCCAGTTCGATGCTTGTCCGAGCGGGAGTGAATTGTATATAACACCCACTCGTCTAATCTCTTTGTCATTGTTTGTTTGTGTAGTTGCAATAAACTCTTCAATATCCTTAATTGTACTCTGTGCACCTTTTGTTTTCCGTTCGGCCCGGCCCGGCTCGGCTGAAATTCTCTGCCGGGCGGCTCGCTCGGCCCAGCCCGACGGACGGGTCCACTCCGGGCTGATCCGTACAGGTCTCTAGTTGAATACGTAGGCAAACGTTATACGTACGTTGAGGACACTTGACCTGATCGCAAAATTTGCAGGATTTACGACAGTTTTCGGCCATTGCATCTGGATCTGTAGCACATTTACCTCGACTGGCTAACTTGTGGCAGTTAGCGAAGTAATCTTGACATCCTAGAAGCTTTGTATTAGCGGTAAAACGACCATTTATTTACTTGCCTTTGAAATTCCGACCGATGGCATTTGTGCATAGGCCGCAAGCCGCTTTACATTTCCTCCTTGTTTTAGAATCAGTGCAGGAGCCGTCACGAGCCCAAAAATCACAACACTGATGCTTGTTATAACAGATGGCCCGGCGACGTGGCCTAGGTGTTGGGGTCATGACAACAGTTGTGGCTGAAACAGGAATGCGTTAGGGACGGAATTTCAGGTTCGGCTCGCTTTTTTAGAAAAAAATTACCTAGGCTAGCTTCAACTGAACGGACTTTGCTGAATACTTTCTTTATTTAGTTTCAGTTTCAATTTTCAGATATTTTTTACGAAAAGTAAAGAAAACCAGTCAGGAGATTCATTAAAGGGAAAGGTTGGTATTAACCGGTTGGCACTTTGCCAGTGCACCAGTAAATTGAATGGCTATCAGTGATTTAGAAAGCGCCAATGCCACCCCAATGGCAGAAGCGTCAGTCTGCCTTTAGACACCAGTGGCGTATCTAGGATTTAGGAAAGGGGTAAAATTTTGAAAGTGCCTGGTCAGCTCGATGCCCAACCAGGGTTAGAAAGAGCAAAATTTTCCTTCAAAACGCTTTAAAAGGCATTCCGAGCTTGAAATTAACATAAAATACAAGTTTTAGTAGTATAAAAAGTGGCCTGGTTTAGGCTTCTGCCCTACTAGGGCGAGAAAGTATTGAAAATTTAACGTTCAAAAACGCATTTGAAAGGAATTCTGAGCAAAAAGTAGAAAGTTTTAGTACATAGCAGGGATGGATATTTTTCTGAAAAAACCTCGGCCTGTTTTTTTCCCAGTTTTTTTCGTTTTTTTTCCAAATCGCAGAAAAAACTCCTGCTCAAGTTCTGGGCATCCTAGCCTGTTTTTATGATTCCTAACGCTTGCTAATGCCTTCCTTAGTTTTTTCAGAACAGAAATACTCGTGTTACATGGATATAAATCGCGAAACAGGCATGAAACAGTCCCTGACAGGCTCCATCCATAAACACTATATGCAAATTTTCTTACGGCAGTTTGCCTTTTTGGTTTAGATTGCCAAATTTGGTATTTTCTGTTGTTAGCTTTGAGTCAGTCTAGCCTATTATACATTTCAAAAGTCCATTTTTTTACTGAAAAAATGACTTAAATTAACTATTTTTAGCTTGAGGTTTTTCCGCTATTTATGTTTTTTCCGACCCTTAGGAAAAAAACGGTTTTTTTTTCGAAGAAAACGGAAAAAAACACCGGAAAAAACACACACACCTCACATCCCTGGTACATAATTCATTTAGTTTCTCTTATTTTTGCCAGACTTTCTCTTCCTACCTCCCCCGCAAAGGTGGTGTACCACCCTACACCCCCTGGATACGCTGCTGTTAGAGACTGTCTTACTGTCTCGTTTATCTCTGCAAAGAGGAGGTGATGTCCATGAGCTGTCAAACTGACAGTAAACCTTCATGCTGCCGGTGAGCTGTCGGTTGTCGAAACATTTGACCAGCCCGAAGCCGCCGTGAGGCACTGGCTCTCTGTTCGGGGTAAACGTCACTTGGCCATTTGTAACAGAGAACTGATTACATCCTAGTGCAAAACATAAATATTATTATAGACAAACCGCTCAGAAATCAACAAATAATTTCACCTCATAACGTACAGTTCTTTTACAGTCAGGGTATCCTCGGCTTCATAACATATGGTTGGTACGACTTACAGTATCTGTTTTACTTGAAGTTGAAGTGACGTTAACCCAATGCAACATACCTACGCCATTTGGCGTTTTGGCGTAATTCTTAGAAACGCGCTTCCCGACAACGAACAACTATCGGGAACCTGGTTCCCGACAACGAAAATGTTGTCCGACAGTCTCTCTTTTTTGGCTATTTTTTGTTTTTTTATTAGAAGCTTTCCGATAAGCTTCTGGAAATTTTCCTAAATTGTTGGGAATTACCAAAAACTATCGGCAAGCTCAAAAAATTGCTATTGTGAAGTGTTTTTCTGTCAGTAAGCTGTTATGCCAAAAACTTTCCCGACAACAAAAAAATCGGGAACTGAAAAATTTATCTTCCCGACAGCTGTCGGGAAGCGCGCGACTTCCCGACAATTAGAGACACCGGTGTGTTGAAGGGGGTTAACATAGCTATCAAGGAGTTCTTTAAAAACAGACCACTAGCTATGACGAAAATTTTTTGAAAAATTGACTTTCAAAACGGCATTACCTGCGCAAAATTTACCCATTTTTGTGTATAACCCAAGTGTATAAAGTATTTAAGAAACGAGTAAATTTTGAGTTTTTTGCGAATAACTCTTTATGAGTGCGTCCGAGTGCTTTGGGCCTCATGACCAAAGTTGTAGTGAGTCCCGAGCTTGGTACTGTGGTCTAATCCAGGGCCGCTTTCACCAAACTTTACATTTGAAGGCCCTTCAAACGGCCCTTCAGAATCTAAGCGGTCGACTCTCTGAAGGCCCCTTCAAATTGTGAGGTGACTTTCACGTAGAATCAAAAGGGCCCTTTAGTCAGTCGGAGTGTTAGATTTTTGAAGGTCCGACTCGAGCTGTCTTTGCGCCTGTTTTTTGGTTTCTTCTTGTCACGTTTTTACCCAAAATAGGCATCCTCTCCTTAAATTGGCTCTGAAATGACACGGTCTGTTCAAGGTGCTTGGGAGGGACAACTAACTGAACTGTCGGGGTCATGTGTAAACTTCCCATTGCTATGAGAATACAATGTAGTAATTGTCGGCGCCTTGAAAGCTCCTTTACGCATGGCAGAGGCATGAAAATTCTAATCTGTCGGTACTTTGTGGGCACTGTAATCTTCGGTTCGACTTGCATGTCAAATCGGTTATTTGAACTTTCTTAATGTGCGCTAATTTGCGCTTGATGCGCAGGTTGTATGCTCACTGCCAGTTCTGTTCAGTCAAGTGACTACTTTTGCTGTTGAATTTTGTTTGCCACTCATTAATAAAAGAAAAAGACGAGCTGTGGAGTGGTTGGGCGGCCCGCTTTACACTGTGGCTGTAGTAGCTGGGCCTTTGGTCGGACAGACGCAGGTCTCGTGGCGTGTGTAGGAAAGGCTAGGTAGGCGTCTCGCTGAGTCGTTTCGGTTTCGTTTACTGTACTTGGAGTCATTGAGGTACCGTTACATCTCTACACAGAAGGGGCCAGTCCTACCTACTTCACATTGCAGGCATAACAAAGTTTTACCTCTGCACAGACTAATAAATAAGGTGGAAGATCGTAGGCCGCCGCGTCAGGCTTTGCTACACGCACGCACTGACGAGAGATAAGGGAGCAACTGGGCCATGCTGCAAAGGTCACGAACTGGCAGCATAATTTACATGATGCATCAGGGCAGCCGGATACCTACTAGTGATGTAAAAAATTAATTTAATTGTAATTGAAATTCGCATAATTGGCCCGTTTTTAATTTCAATTCAATTAATTTAATTTAATTGAAATTCAAAAGTTGGGCCATAATTTAATTGTAATTGAATTGAAATTCGCCTGGAATTTCAATTATATTTTCAATTATTTCCAGTTGTGAATGTAAGGAAATACGTATGTATTAGAGAGTATTAGAGTATTAAAGAATGACTTCAAACAAAACCTATCTATGGGTTTGTCACCTCTTTATCACTGACCTCGGATGGACTGTGCGGGCGGGGTCATAGCCCCTGTGTTAGGCCACACTACAGGCCCACCACGCACACCCATATCATCCTGCCCTTCCTTCGCTGCCTTCACTACTAGCGGGCACATATACTCGGTGTCAGTCTGGGCGGGTCTCAGGTAGCTGTCCCCGTTCCCGTATGTCCCAAACCCCAACACATGTGTGGTAGCTCTGCTACTGCTATTGTAGCTTTAGGTGCTTAGACAGCTGCAGTCGGTTCCCATTTACCTACTCGCTGTCACCAGCTTTCGGTGGCCTGGGTGGTGCCTTGTGCCAACGACCAACTCTTTGCGGCAAGAAAATTGCCCCGCCGAGTGGATGAACGCACGACCATGTGCACAGTGACATTGCTGCCTAAACCATTACACCAACTGTGCCTGGCCGGCTTATACTGACCTAACTTTGTTTTGTAACGTTTTATGCTCTGCTTTTTATTTCATAGTTCATAAAAGTCAAAACAGCGATTTTTTTATGTATGGTGGGATTACACCCCTTTTTGGCGAACGCACCTAGGAAGTGATGTTGTTCAAAAATGCTGAAAATTATGTACTGATATATAATAATTAACTAACTGCAAATTCCCCCAGAATGCCATTTTATGTGTTTTTAAAGGCAACTTTTTAAAATTTTCTAGGCTGTTTGGGCAGCATGCTAACCAGGTGTCTCTAAGCTTTTGCATGGACATTTTTCTAGGTCCTGGGTTACTGTCACTGTCTTTTAACAGCAAAAATACAAAAATTTAAAAAAAATTGAAAAAAAAAATTGAAAAAATGCATAATTGAAATTTTCCAAAGTTCCATAATTTAATTGAAAATATAATTGTAATTGAAAATAATGGAAAACTATTTCAATTAATTTAATTTAATTTAATTGAAATTAAAAACTGAGCCCATAATTTAATTGTAATTGAATTGAAATTCAAATTCCATAATTTTACATCACTAATACCTACTGAAAGAGTTTATGGTCGGGTGACTAGTCAAACACAACTCACGCACACACCACAATCACACAAGGCAAACACACTCAAACACTCGCACTAAATCACATATTCTTTCATCACTCCCCCTCAGGGATGTCGACTGGGCCTCCTCTGTGCCTGACAGCCCGGGAATAGAATTGAATCTGTAGCTGCCGTTTCCAACTCTTCATCACCACTAAAAACTTGTCTTGCTCCGCCATCTTGCTTTTGCTTGCCTCTTCTCTTTCTTGCTACTTTCCTTCCTTTCTCTGCTTGTGCCTTCACCTGACTTCTTGTCATCGGTAAAACTGGCATAAAACGCTTCTCTGGCATACTCAAACGAATCTTTCTCTTCTGTCTCAAACGAATCTTTCTCCTCTGCCTCCTTCTTCTTTTCATTCTCACTCCTCTTCTCTTCATCTTCATTCTTCTCATTCTATTCATTCTCGACTTCGTCCTCGCCATTCTTCTTCGCTTTAACATCCTTTTACTTCTCAAAATCTTTCTCCATAGCACTTTCTTTCCCATTTTCTTCCTTCTCATTAACGTCTTCCTCATAATCTTTTCTCTTTCTGCTTTCCTTCACTTCTAGCCATCTCAAACAACACAGGATCACCAAAAGAAAGCCTCGTCAAAACTTCATGCAATGCTTGTTTGCCCTCCTGGACCATCTCAACACCAGAAACATATGGAGAGCAACACACTCGATCGGTTCTGCAGACGGCAAAATATCTTCTTTCTCCAAACCAAAAACTTCTTGTTGATTGCTTACATCTAAGAGAACAGGACCATCCTTCACTGATCAAACCGAGCTATCAACAACTGAATCATCTGAACGTCCTGGCGGGTACCCACAAACATAGCCGAATCTGTAGTGTCGGCAGAGGTCACAACAACACGTGTGCCCCAAAAAGCTTGTTGCACAATACCAACAGAAACGCTGGGAAAATGGCTCTCGGCCAAAAAATAGAAGGAACATCGAGTGCTTCATTGCCTCGGGAAATTGCAACACGGAAACCCAGACGAGCCGCGCTTTCCGGAGTAAGTAGAACTGGGTCAGATGCCTTGGCCGCTGGGTTCACCATGAAAGACATGCAAGTGCAGTGGTGACTGACTATCGGTAGACACTGACAGATGCACAACATCGCATAAGCGGCAGTCTCCAAACACAGACCAGAAAGTGCGACTTTGGGGAATATGACACAAACAGTGAGCCTTTGTGTGATCAGCAACTGAAGAATTAATGACGTTGACCTGTGCTCCGGTATAAATGATAGCCGAAAACGTAGTGCGATCGTTACCAAAGGACAGCGGGATGTGGAGATCAGACTTGATTGGAGAAAGCCCACTGAAAGGAGGATCGACTATTAACCCACTGAAGGGAGTATCTAATGAGCCGACTTGGACACCCGAAGTGCCAGAACACGAAGCCGCTTCCTCTTTCACAGGAGCCTTACTGCATTGACACAGGTACTGGGCGAGCAGACGATCGAGGCGCTGTTGATTACTGTTGTTTGGGTATGGGATTTTCAGGAATCGGTTCGGTATGGGTAGGTATTTTTCGGCATACCCAGGAATCGGTTCGGTATGGGTAGGTATTCGCAAAAATACCGGTATACCGGTATTTATTCGGTATTTGCTGAAAAAGTTTAATACAAAGTCAAAACACGGAATTTCCCGTTTACAAGGCCATGGACTTAGTAATTTACAAGGTCAGAGGCTAGAAAATTCATCAAAAGCAATGGGATTTACAGTTTTTAGAAATTTTCGAAATTGTTTTTAGTATTACTGGATTGAAAATCATTTCTATAAATAATTTTGGCTGAGAAGTACTATAGTGTTAATTTAAGACCTGCTAAGCTAATAGTACAGTATGGAGATCTTACGAGCAGTGACAAAATGCGGGGCTATTTTGTTGATTGTTATAATGTACAATTTTTATAATTGGTACATCAAGTACGTACAGACTTGATTATTAGGGAGCCGTGTGAAGTTAAGCCAAAACTAGACCAACGCATTCTAATGACAAAGCGATTTCAGGTCAAGCAGTAGGGTCAGCGAACTAAAAATCCTTCAGATTTGATATTTTGTAAGGATATCGTAATAGATTGTGCTTCTGCATGCCCCAAAAATGCAAAATTACAAAGAAATCAAACAAGAGAACTGTGACCATAGGGAATTTTCGATAAAAATTGCAATAAGCTGGACAAAAAATACCGATTCCCAAATACCTGGGTATTCCCAAAATAATCGGTATACCCGGTATGGGTACTTATAAAAATACCTGGAATCGGTAGGTATTTATTGGGTAGGTATTCCCAAAAATACCCATTTTTCGGTATGGGTTCGGTATACCCAATCAACAGTACTGTTGTTCAATCTGCCATCGCTGCTGTTGCTCGAGATCGCGCTGGCGCTGTTCGGTCTGCAGTCGTTGCTGTTCGATCTGCCGCTCCCTGTGACGCCGCTGTTGTTCGATCTGCCACCGCTGCTGCTGCCCGAGATCACGCTGTACTTGCTCTTGTAGAAGTTGGAGGCGATCATGAAATGTAGTGGATGACATGTGAGCATCAAATGGGGGCCACGTCTGTCCACGTTATTCACAAAAAACTCAGAATTCCCTCATTTTTTAAATATACTTTAGTGGTCTTTCACTTTCTAAACGTTTTTTCTACCGTATTGTCAGAAAGTAGCGTGTACCACTCATATGTACACCCTGCATACAGTACTCCTGGTCCTGACTGTGGTGCCATAAACGGCATGGTAGTATGTTGTGAAATGCTTGACCATATTACCTTCAGTCTTGCAGTACATTTGATTCAGTTTGTCGTTGTCTAGCTTACTCAGGGTGTCCCGTTGACCCATTGTTTGAAGTGCTTTGACATATTCTGCATGGTCATTCTTCCAAACTGGTGTTATGACCAAGCCGTTAGAGTTATTCTCTTCCCCAATGAATGGCTTGTAATGTGTTATACTACCATAATCGTAAGCTCCTAGTAGCTTGAGTTCATAGTTTAAAGACTCTGTGCTCTCATAATCATACAGCATAGGAGGCGGTATTTTTTTCCAGTGTATCATAACATATTTATCTCTATCACGTCGCTGATGCTCGTGAAAGAAGCCAATTCCATGCATCAGTTCGTGCAGAATTACTCCATGGTTCCAACATTTGTATAACAGCGAACGGTCTAGGTTCACCACTTGCTGACCTTCTGTTTGCATCCCTATGCCCGTTGAAAAGCAACCACCACTGCAAGAATAAGAATTTTCCTGCAGTTTTTCGGTATTTTAGAGCAATGAATGAAACTATACATTCCGTATGAACTATACTATCTATGAACATGTATCGACCTTAACCTGCATTTTGTGAGAAAGTCAACTTCGGATATTCAAGCAACTTTTTTCGCGGATCCGGCTGGTATCAATATATGTAAAAATAGATGTCAAACGAGCAACAACGGTGCATGTTCGAATATCGGGGACCCCGTAGAATCTGAGCTGTACCCCCTCAAATTTGGCTCACCAGCCACTTCTCGGGCCATTTTTGGAATTTTACTCAAACGATCACCATTCACTTGTTACCTAACATACAGTTTCTGCTGACACACTGTTTTGTAGCTGTGCTGTTTCGATTTCGATGGGCTTTCATTTTGTGGCACTCGCGTTTCCAGATCGTACCCGGTTAGCGAGATATTCTCCAAAAACTACGAAATTTTCGGTAATTACGACATCTTTTTTCCCCAGAGAGTCATCATAACTTGTCTCATAGATGCGGGGTCCGGCTAATTCTGCCAGAACAGATGCAGCACTGATGGCCAAACAAAATTAACATGTTTTGGATGCAACGTCCAGGGGTCAGTCAGCCCCCTCTTTGGCGATTTGAAGACAGTCGTCAAAATTTATTTTGCTCAAAATTATTAACAACCAGTTATTCTTATGTAATTTTACTCGCTGATTACGATTCTGAACTCGGTTTGTCTAGATTCGGCCTTGTCACGAGTTATTCGCGTCCAAACTGAGCTTCATTGCATTTGCCAACTGCTGTTAAATTATATTGAAGTCGACTAACATGCTCGGCGCCAAGCTATTAGATAGAGTTTTAACCGCTGGGTCCAAAAATGACATCAGAATTGATCTATGACTTACTGTTCCTGAGTTATGTCCATTCAAATTTTATATGTGTGGGCCTTATGTGTACGAATTGCCGTCTTTCTTGTTATGAGGGCTAGCAATCTGTCTAGATTGTTCCGGATCTATACCGCTAAACCCCTAATCAAATAGGTATAATTGGAGAATTAGTTCACTCCACATTTGATTACATACAGTATAGATAAAAAAAATGTCCCATCGCTTTTTCGGCCTTCACTCAAACGTTTCGTTCTCAGTCACTTCTTTACCGATTTGGCTCAAATCTTCAGCAAAAATTAACAACATGGTTGGCTAAATAATCTGCAAGTTTAGTGCCAAAATTCCGACTCATACTGGTTTTATGACCCGAAAACTGGGAATGAGGGTGGTCCACGCAAATTTATTTTTTTCCGGTAATACAAGGAGTACAGTCCTGAAACTTGCAGGAATGATTGGTGTTGCTATTGGGCATAAAATACTAAGCGGGCAGCCCTGTAGCTCAAAGGGCACTAAAATGGGGGAATTTCAAAAACATGAGTGAAAATCCCATAATTAAGAAATCTGCACCTTCTAGAATCAAAGCACTGAATCTGTTGTTAATCAACATAGATTGTAGCAGGAAGTTCGACAAATAAATGAACCTGATATTTAAGCTCTGTTCCACACCATAGTAACCATCCCTGCAGCGTTTTTTGAAAATTGAAAATCTTTAGAATCGTCATTTTGCCGGTTTTACGAAGAAAAGTCATATTTCGTCATGTTTTTGAAATTCCCCCATTTTAGTGCCCTTTGAGCTACAGGGCTGCCCGCTTAGTATGTTATGCCCAATAGCAACACCAATCATTCCTGCAAGTTTCAGGCCTGGACTCCTTGTATTGCCGAAAAAAATTAAATTTGCGTGGACCACCCTCATTCCTAGTTTTCGGGTCATAAAACCAGTATGAGTCGGAATTTTGGCACCACACTTGCAGAATATTTAGCCAACCATGTTGTTAATTTTTGCTGAAAATTTGAGCCAAATCGGTAAAGAAGTGACTGAGAACGAAACGTTTGAGTGAAGGCCGAAAAAGCGATGGGACATTTTTTTTTATCTATACTGTATATTGGCTTTCTTAGGACTTGTCATTTATGTCACAATCTATTTTAACATATTTGGACACCAGCCGGATCGGAGAAAAAAGTTGCTTGAACATCCTAAGTTGACTTTCTCGCAAAATGCATGTTAAGGATTCAAGCATCACCATTAACACAGCCCGGCACTTACCACACGGGTACCTAGGGTAGTGGTACCATATTACCTCCATGTTCGGTGACTGTGGTGGTACCATATATAGTACCACTACCATATATGGTACAAAATCTGAACAGAGTGGTACCATATATGGTACCGGTACCGGTACCAATGCGAAGGTAGGGGTACCATATACTGTATGTATGTACTGTATATACATATAAGGATATATGGTACCACCACAGGCCCCGAACGTGGGGGTACCATAATAAGGTATGTTATGTTATATTATATGGTGACGGTACCATAGTACCGTATATGGTACCGGTGCCTTATATGGTACCACCACAACAGGCCCCGAACGTGGGGGTACCATGTATGGTACCAGTACCATTTACGGTTACGGTACCATTTATGGTACCACTAACCTAGGTACCGGTACCATATATGGTACCATAAACGGCGTTAAGTGCCTAACTGATTAATGTACGTTACGTATTTTGTTACTACAGCAAATTGACTCAGTTTTGCTCAATAGGAAAACTAAAGGTGAAAAAATGCTTCAGTAAAATTTTGTTAGTGTGTTGCCCTTTTAAGGAAAAATATTATGCATAAATTAGGAGGTGTTGCAGGCAGTTGTTATGGCTCTACAGTTTGTTGTACTGTAGATTCGACTGTACCTTGAAGCATTAATTAATATGAAGTTATTATGAAAGCGTTCTTTCTTCACAAACTCAATGCACGAATGTGCTTTGAAGTATAACATGGCACAAGCCAGTTTCTCCAACAGCTTCTCCTCTTTCGAAAGTGACGGGTGTACCAGTAACGGAATTTTTCTATTTGGCCATAACTTCACCACCTTTTTCGGTTTCATTTCACCAAACGATTGACTCTTCGTGACTGGAATATGTAGATCTGCAAAGAAAGAAATAGCATAAAATCCTTCACTGACTCCAACTTGCAGTAATCTACCCTTAGTAATGAGTTTAGGCGGCTGTTCACGATTGGTTTCAATCACTTGACGACAACGTTCGTATCTAGCGATTAGATTAGTTTTGGAATCAGCTTCGTTTAATCGAAAGTTTTGGAAGAAGTTGCCCTTTGCACCTGTGGAAATCAAGAGCAACACTAAATAGCTGCAAATAAACTGTGCCATCGTAACAACGCACCTACGAAGCCAAATCAAAAACAAGTGTCTGCATTGTGTTTAGTGGAGCTCGCAAAAACTATTGGCGCTTAGACTTTTACTGGTCCCATGTTAAAAATGGATCGACTAGATTCTGTAATGTGACATACAGTTTGCTGCCACGGTTCCGAAACTCAAGTTTTTCAAAGCAGAACAGGTTCCAGCAGGTAAATGCTGATGTGAGCTCTTTCACAGAAGTAAGATGATAAACAGTCTTTGTTTTTTAAATTCTGGCAACTAGATTTGCGGTCTAATGCTATATGTATTTCTGAAGAAATTCTCCCCTAGTCGAACCAAGAATATCTTCATCAAACTAATAGACAGCCGATAGCGTTTGTATATTCAAGCATGAAGGATCGCATGAAAGTCTTTCTGTTCATCTTGGTACTAAATGTGCCTGCTGCCGTACTACCGGATGTGAGTTCTTTCTTAAGCTAGCATACTTGTTGGGTCTATTCTGAACAGATCTGTTAGGCCCTCTGCTCTTATTCGTTTTGCTTTATAATTTTGTAAGATTATTTTTCCTACCGTCCATCGCATAAGAGGGCAACGCATCTGGACAACCCGCGCTCTTAAACTTTCCAGAACGCCCTCTGATTAGAAGTTTTTAACATTGAATTTTTTATCGATAAGCTTCAAAAATGCAATACTGCAATTACGCATACATACGCAAGGGTGATTGTGGACTGTAAGTTAATGCATTGGCAAAGATTTTTCTGGGGCGGCCTTTCTGGCGGACCTATTCGCTTGGCGTAACTAGTTTGCAGTGGTGGGGATTTCGCAGTGTATGCAATGCAACGTACCGGAGTTTTCCACGTGAAATTACATGGAATATTAAACGGAAAATTCGCTTTTTCATCAAAAACTTTGAATCCAAGGGATATTAAACGGAATGAACTTTTTGGCCTCTTTTTAGCTGACATAGAATACAATCTGACTGCTTTAGAAACGAATGAAGGGTGATCGTTTGAATGGAGCCTGTCAGGCACGTGAAAATGACACAAAAATTGCTGCCGACCCAACTTTGAGGGGGTGTAGCTCCGGTTCCAGGGGTTCCTGGTGGGTGACCCGGCATGCACCGTTGGTCTTCGATTGAGCCAGACATGGGCTAGCATTTCGGCTGATGGGGGGTAGAATTTTCAATTCCTGAGGGGGGCTGATGGGGGGTAGGAGCGCCTGATGGGGGGCTGAGGGGGTGGTAAGCCAAAAAGTCCGATTTTTGGCGAAAATCAGGGTTTTTTGGCTTATTTTTCATTAAAATAAGTTAAAATTAGCTATTCTGAGCTCATTCAGCCTATTCCAGGCATATTTTTATCATAATTTTCTATACAAAATTCTTCCCAAAAGTTCCTGATGGGGGTAGCGGCCGGCTGATGGAGGGTAGATCAGAGCCTGAGGGGGGCCAACCCCCCTGAGCCCCCCCTCTGCCCATGTCTGGATTGAGCTCAATTTTAACAGATATTAACATCAGCCAGCTCCGTCAGACGACCCTGCTTGGCCCTTCTAAGCTGACGTTCTCGCAAAATGCATCTTAATTTTGAATATGCAAATTTTTGTGCAAACTTTCTTACTTTTTAACGCTGTATCCTAGATAGGCGTGTTTGTACTCAATCGAAAGCTCTCGTTTCGGCAATTTTTATGTCTGAAATTGTAAAATATCTAAAAAATTTGCTCAAAAAATTGCTTGCCAGAAAAATCGGAGGGGCGGGAAAATCGTCTCGGAGGGGGGTCCGGCCTAAGTCGGGTGGGGCCAGACCCCCCAGACCGCCCCTGTTACATGCATACATGTAACAGGCCATCCGCCGAAGGGAGGAGGGGGGTTGGTGGGGGGTCTGGCGCCGGCCGGGGGGGGGGGTCTGACCCAAAATTTTGGGAGGGGAGGTAGGGCACTAAAAAACGCTCAAAAATCGAAAAAATCGCAATTTTCGGGCTAAAAATCCTCAAAAATCGCTAATTTGGGCTGAAATACAGCTAGAAAGTGCTGTTTTGCAGCCGATTTTGGCAATTTTTGTGTCTGAAATTGTAAAAAATTGCAAAAATTTGCTCAAAAATTTACTTGCCAGAAAAATCGGAGGGGGGTCGGCGAAATCGTCTCGGGGGGACCATCCGGGGGGGTCTGGGCCAGACCGTCTGGCCTAAGTCTGGTGGGGGGCAGACCCCCTGTTGCATGTATGGTTACATGTATGGTTTTGGGTGTGTTTGGGTGTGGTCGGGTGTGTGTTCAGGCGTGTGTTCGGGGTGGTGTTTGGGGTGTTTTGGGTGTGTTTGGATGTGCATTTGGGTGTGTGTTCGGAGGTGTATTTGAGTGTGTGTTTGGGGTGTATTTGGGTGTGTTCAGGCGTGTGTCCGGGGTGGTGTTTGGACTGTTTTGGGTGTGTTTGGGTGTGTGTTCGGGTGTGTGTTCGTGGTGGTGTTCATGGTGGTGTTTGGGAGTGTGTTTTGGGTGTATGTTCGTGGTGTTCAGGGTGGTGTTTTCGGTGTGTTCAAGGTGTGTTTGAATGTGTGTTCAGGCGTGTGTTTGGGTATGTGTTTGGGGGCGTATTCGGGAGTGTGTTTTGGGTGTGTTTGGTTGTGTGTTTGGGTGTGTGTTCGGATGTGTGTTTCGGTGTGTGTTTAGGGGTGTATTTGGGAGTGTGTTTCGGGTGTGTTTCGGGTGTGTTCAGGGTAGTGTTCGGGGTAGCGTTCAAGGTGTTTTGGGTGTGTTCGGGTGTCTGTTCGTGGTGTTCGGGTGGTGTTTTCGGTGTGTTCAGGGGTGTGTTTGGATGTGTGTTCAGGCGTGTGTTTGGAATGTGTTTGGGGGTGTATTTGGGAGTGTGTTTTGGATGTGTTTGCCTGTGTGTTTGGGGGTGTGTTCAAGGGTGCGTTTGGGGTAGTGTTAGGGGCGTTTTGGGTGTGTTTGGGGTGTGTTCGTGGTGGTGTTCGTGGTGGTGTTTGAGGTTTTTGGGTGTGTTCAGGTGTGTGTTCGGGGGTGTATTCGGGAGTGTGTTTATGGTGTTTTGGGTGTGTTCAGGGGTGGTGTTTGGGTATTTAGGTGTGTTTGGGGAGGTGTTCGGGTGTGTTCGGAGAGGTATTCGGGTGTTTTGGGTGTGTTCGGGGGTGTGTGTTTGGGGATATGTTTGGCGTTTTTTGTGTGTGTTCGGAGGGTGTCGGTGGGTTGTTCGGAGGGTGTTCGCCTTGTGTTCACGATGTGTTCGAGCTGCCCATTTGTTGTGTTCGTTGGGTGTTCAGATGGTCGATTTTTGTGTTCGTGTTGTGTTCGTCCTGCTTTCGGGGGTGGTTCTGCGAAAAGAGGTGAACGCAAATAATTCATGATGAACGCATAGTTTGTGTTCGTGGGACAGCGTGTGCCATATGGCACAGGGTGAATTCGAAAGGGTTAATACATGTATGTACAGTTCATCATAAATGTGTGTTGTGGAGAGCTTTTTCTGTCAGATCTGTGATAAATTAATGAATTTTCGAATTTTTTCTTTGATTTTCTTCAAAAAATAACGAGAACAATCTTGCATAAACTCTGTTTCTAAATACGAGAAAATAACTAGAAGAATCTAAAAAAATTGCTTTTAGAGGGCGTTTTGTAAAACGATGACAACCGATGACAATGGGGAGGGAGGGGGTAAAAAATTGGCGTAAAAATCAATGACGTCATTTTTGCACCTTATACAGTTTTAGTACATAATTCAGTCGTTTCTCATATTTTTCTCAGATTTTTTCTTCCTATTTGTACCTCCATCGCAAGGGTGTGTTGTACCCACCCAAACCTACACGACCTGAATATGCCATGCCACCATCATGCATGTTTCACACGTACGTTCGTTCAGAAACTGCAATACGAAACAACAGTAAATGTCTGGGACATCTATCTTGGATTCATGGCGAATACGACTACATCTGCTAAAAGATTTTCAACACAGAAGCCGACGACAAGATCTGCTGCAAGAGCTTCAAAAGATATGCCGGTAAAGATTGCCGTACTGAATTAATTGCAATGCAGCGGCATCCCGAATTTGTAATTTGCAGAAATCTCCTGTGATTACTAATAAGGAGTTAATAGCAGCACAGCATGTCAAAGGCACAGAACCTGACGAAGACCCACTCACTAAAGACAGATGGTTATTTGAAGGTACAGTTGTATACAAATAATCAATTTGCACTACCATCAGCATCAGAGAAGGACACGACCAGGGGACGAAGGACTTTTCCAAAATATGATGGGCACCACTTCGTCAAGCGCTTATAACTTTTGACGAGAAAGGGGCACAGAAATGGGCCTCCCACCATTCGACGTAGTTTGCGGCGCGCTTTCAAACACAACAACTCCAGACATTCTATGTCTATTGGTTGGTGCGAAATTCAAAATTTCTGCCTTACAAAAGTAGCGCCGATGCAACACATGACAAACGTGCGCATCGTTCTAGCGCCCTTCAGACTAGAGGGCCCGGTAATGGCGCATTGCGCAGACAACTGCGTGGACAATTGAGCCGTGCAAGCCCATTGTTCTGCGGGTTCATACATATGCTCATCATTCAAAAATTGGTTCGAAAATGGTGCACTTTCTGACCGATTTTTCGACAGGTTCTGACGCCTGCCGCCCATACATGTATACTAGCCTCTGACCTTGGAAATGACTAATTCCATGGTCTTGTAAATGGGAAATTCAGAGTTTTGACTTTGTAAAACATTTTCAGCAAATACCGAAAAAATACCGGTATACCGGTATTGTTGCGAATACCTACAGTACCCATACCGAACCGATTCCAGAAAATCCCCATACCCAAACAACAGTAGGCACAGCCCAGACCATGCACAGGTGTGGGACACCGCTTAGTTTAGTAGCAGTTTCATTCCTAGTACAGGAGCTCATAAGAAAGAGTTACAGTATAATTCAAAAAACTAGACAGTTATTGATGTGAAAAACTGGGTTTAGAATAAAAAGCCGAAATTTGCGCGCTTCCTACTGAGCCTGGTGGGCATGCAATGCACCAATCAGAAGGACTCTGCAATCATTCACATACACATTTTCAAATTTCTATTCAGTTCTCCGAAATTCGCGCATTTTCCGCAGTGTTCGCGATGACTATTTTGAGACCGGGGCAGCATATCGGTGAGGAAAAGTGCGTGGAACAGCTACGAAACACAATACCAATACCTGGAAAACACCCCAATACACCCAATACCCAATACCAACTACTGAGATTGTTAGCTATCGTTTGGGGGTGATGGCTCATAAGCTTTAGAGCAAGTATATATGGGCGGCAAGCGTCAGAACCTGTCGAAAAATCGGTCAGAAAATGCACCATTTTCGACCCAATTTTTGAATGATGAGCGTATGAGCCCACAGAACAATGGGCTTGCACGGCTGGATTGCCCACGCAATTATCTGCGCAATGCGCCATTAGCTGGCTCTCTTGCTTGAAGGGTGGCAGACGGTGCGCACGTTTGTCAGGTGTTGCATCAGCTCTACTTTTGTAAGGCGGAAAAATTTGAATTTCGCACCAACCAATAGACATAGAAAAGCTGAAGTTATTGTGTTTGAAAGCCCGCCGCAAACCACGTCGAATGGTGGGGGACCCATTTCTGTGCCCCTTTTCCTTCAAAAAAAGTTATAAGCGCTTGACGAAGTGGCGCCCATCATATTTTGGAAAAGTTCTTCGTGCGACCCCCTGGACCGGTGAAACTCTGTTTGGCTGAATTCCTTCTGGTTCGAGAGAAATTTGCATCCAAAGCCTTGACCGGCTGCAGTTTTAAATTGGATGCATTTTTAAATTGAAGCGTTCAGACGAAGAAATGTCTCAGTCCCTTTTTGAAAAAATTGAGTTCTACTCGGCAGCACATTCCCCTACAGCTGAAAATTGATACAATGATACGTAGTATAGCCGAGTTCTCAATCCCTCAATGATCACATTTCTTTTTACTGCCATTTCCGCAAATTTTGACCAAATAGGCTGACATTTGGAACATAGGTGCCAAAATTCGGGGAATTTTATGTGTTAAAGTTTGGTGCACTAAGCTTGACTCATTCCCGAGAAATTTCAAAAAAAGTGAAATTTGGTAATTTCAATAGTGAAAGCCGGTCACGAAAAATGTAAACATTTCCTTTTCCTGTATCTTTTCTAATTTTTGTCGGAATTGGATGAATTTTGGAGTGTAAACGCAGAAGTTCAGGGTAATTCGTGTGTAAAAAGTTGACGCATGAACTTCAACGCTATCGTTAGAGTTTAGGCGTTAATGCAATGTAACGTTTTTTCGGTGACCGGCTTTCGCTATTGAAATTACCAAATTTCACTTTTTTTGAAATTTCTCGAGAATTAGTAAAGCCTACTGCACCAAACTTTAACACATAAAATTCCCCGAATTTTGGCACCTGTAATCCAAATTTCAGCCTATTTGGCCAAAATTTACGGAAATGGCATTGAAAAGAAATGTGATCACTTTTTCGGTGACCGGCTTTCACTATTGATTTAACAAATTTCACTTTTTTTTTGAAATTTCTCGGGAATGAGTCAAGCCTAGTGCACCAAACTTTAACACATAAAATTCCCCGAATTTTGGCACCTATAGTCCAAATTTCAGCCTATTTGGTCAACATTTGCGGAAATGGCAGTAAAAAGAAATGTGATCATTTTTTGAGACACCCTGTAGTAAGAAAAATTTACAGGAGATATGGAAGGATTGGACAGCCAAACAGTAACATCGATGGTGGAAAGCAACAAGTGGAGTCACTCCGAGTTGAAGAAAGTTCTGCGTGGCGGGCGCAGCGGAGTGAATTTGCGGAACTCGTACAGATTCAGAAATGCAATAAAAAACAAAAACCGGCTCTGGAAGTACCAGGAAGTGCCTTATCTGCTGTCAGAAGGTTTCTCGGTGTTGCAGCGACGCCAGATCGCAGCAGCATTTTATGAGTTTCACAAATCTACTTGCATCAGGCAATTACAATCACGATCATATCAGCTTTAAGAGCCGGTTTTTCTATATCCTCTTTCCAGGCATATTTTTGTCTCCGACTTGGCTAAAATTTTGTATTTCAGTAAAATTTGACATAAAAAGACTTCTAAGCATGCCTTCGTTAGAGGAAAATAACACTAGAGGACCAAGTCTGTAGCTTACATATACAAATTTGTACAAATGTTTTGGATATACACTTAAATGCAAACGGGCTACTGGTGCAATTTTTTATATTTTTCATTGTTCCAGTCCTGCTATGCAGCTTTTTGATAAACTAACGTTCATACTTCGAAATTTTTGTAGAAAATAATGAGAAGTATTTTTGCGAATATTTTGAACATAATGAGCTCTACAGAGCGACAACAAATCGGTTAGATGCATTAATGACCTTATTTGTAATAGCTTATTTTAACTAAACTCATAACTAAGTAACTCGGTAATTTTTTACCAATTTACTAAACTCAGAAAGCGAATTTAGTTACTAACTTTTACTTACTAAATTCAAATTTGAAAAGTTTTAACTAACTTTTACTAACTAAATTCAGAAAATTTTCGTTTGGCACAACACTGTAACTGAAAGTGTTTATGTTAGAGATAAAGTTAGAGAAAATTCCTGCCCGTGCTTCTCTTCCTGCTGTTGCTTGTTCAGCTAATTGAAATTGAGATACAATGTATAGTTTTGATTTTAAACGGTACAGGAGTTTTCCACTTTTAAGACAAATAGGAAAAAGCCGAAATGAGTCACTTTTTCACGCCTTTTTGAAATCCATGATCTTACAATATATGGGGGTCTTATAATCGGAAAATCTCGCAGGCATCATTTGGTTGAGCGCAAAATTTGTAGCAAATTGGTGGCAAATAGATAGCAAATTTCTAGCAAATAACAAATTAAATTTGAAATTGCGGTGTCTAGCAACTGGTAAATATAATTCCCGCCAGTTACAAGCAAGTAAATAGCAAGTTAATTAGAAAATAAATAACTGGGAAACATAGTAGAAAATAAATAACTGGGAAACATAGCCAAATCGGACACAAAAGTTTCAGATTTGTCTGGAGGATAAAGGCGTATTCGTTCATATTCGTGCAGAGAGAACGTTTCCCAGCGACTTTTCTGTTGGGCATTATTTGCTTTGTGTTAATAAAATGCGCTGCTGCTGCATGTTGGCGCGTTCATGCCTTCAACCTTTTGCCCAACAGAAAACTCGCTGGCTCACTTTGTTTCACACGAGTACGAATGAACATAACTTAAGGAACAAGAATCGATTCTTAGAAAAACCGGTTCTTTATACATTGTAAAGTTTTTATTCAGATTTATTGGAAAAACATCTGAGCATCATGATTTTATTTACATAAGAAAGACTGGTAGTTGTTCTTCGTGGGTGGGCCGGCAAGGACATAGACAAGATGTCAAAATTGCAAATGTCTGTGCTCACAAAGGGATCATAATGCATCTTCTCATGCATGCAATCGGTACTTGCAAGAAGTTAGCACCTCTAGTACAGAAACTGGAAGTTTAGGGTTCTTTCATGAGCACTCAAGAGCAGATAGAGACAGATATGTCACCATAAATGAGCAAAATATCGTTCCCGGTTACAAAAACAATTTCAAGCGCTATGGCATTGAACAACTGAATCACCTGGGCACAAACTATGACTACGGATCGATCATGCATTATGCAATGTATGCCTTCTCACGCAACGGTGAGCCAACCATTGTGCCTCGTAGCCCTGGTGTGCGAATTGGACAAAGATGGGGGTTCAGTCAGACTGACGTGAACGAAGTTAACATGCTCTACAGTTGTAGCGGTGAGGCATGACCATGTACGTTAAACTGCACTAATGACATGCTTTAGGCTGCAAAAACAAGGAAGGATGGTGCAGCATCGATTGGCTGCCGAGCTACTGCTCAAATGGTTGGATTCAACGAAAGTGTCCAAGGCTTTGTAAACTTTGTTGAAATCTTGTCAAAATCTTGTCAATAAATTGTGACTCCTACTTCGGCGCATTACAGTGGGAGTGGGCGACCACTAAAGTTCGCAGCTCGCAGCATCGCATCCAGTCGCATCGGTTCGCGTCAGCCGGGCGCCAACTCCAGAGCACCACTGCGAAAATTTATTTGATGTTAAAATTGCGCGAAAATGGAATCAGAAATGTCGGATTACGTTACGAGACAGCAACGTAGAGTTGTGAGGGGTCAAAGAGCTCCAGCTAATCTAATGTCAGTGATATACAGCCAAGATAAAAAAGCTCCAGCAAATCTAATGTCAGTGATGTACAGCCAGGGTCAAAAAGCTCCAGCTAATCTAATATCAGTGATGTACAGCCAAGATAAAAAAGCTCCAGCAAATCTAATGTCAGTGATGTATAGCCAGGGTCAAAAAGCTCCAGCTAATCTAATATCAGTGATGTACAGCCAAGATAAAAAAGCTCCAGCAAATCTAATGTCAGTGATGTAAAGCCAAGGTCAAAAAGCTCCAGCTAATCTAATGTCAGTGATGTACAGCCAAGGTCAAAAAGCTCCAGCTAATCTAATGTCAGTGATGTACAGCCAAGGTCAAAAAGCTCCAGCTAATCTAATGTCAGTGATGTACAGCCAAGGTCAAAAAGCTCCAGCTAATCTAATGTCAGTGATGTACAGCCAAGGTCAAAAAGCTCCAGCTAATCTAATGTCAGTGATGTACAGCCAAGGTCAAAAAGCTCCAGCTAATCTAATGTCAGTGATGTACAGCCAAGATAAAAAAGCTCCAGCAAATCTAATGTCAGTGATGTAAAGCCAAGGTCAAAAAGCTCCAGCTAATCTAATGTCAGTGATGTACAGCCAAGATAAAAAAGCTCCAGCTAATCTAATGTCAGTGATGTAAAGCCAAGGTCAAAAAGCTCCAGCTAATCTAATGTCAGTGATGTACAGCCAAGATAAAAAAACTCCAGCTAATCTAATGTCAGTGATGTAAAGCCAAGGTCAAAAAGCTCCAGCTAATCTAATGTCAGTGATGTACAGCCAAGGTCAAAAAGCTCCAGCTAATCTAATGTCAGTGATGTACAGCCAAGGTCAAAAAGCTCCAGCTAATCTAATGTCAGTGATGTACAGCCAAGGTCAAAAAGCTCCAGCAAATCTAATGTCAGTGATGTACAGCCAAGGTCAAAAAGCTCCAGCTAATCTAATGTCAGTGATGTACAGCCAAGGTCAAAAAGCTCCAGCTAATCTAATGTCAGTGATGTACAGCCAAGATAAAAAAGCTCCAGCTAATCTAATGTCAGTGATGTAAAGCCAAGGTCAAAAAGCTCCAGCTAATCTAATGTCAGTGATGTACAGCCAAGATAAAAAAACTCCAGCTAATCTAATGTCAGTGATGTAAAGCCAAGGTCAAAAAGCTCCAGCTAATCTAATGTCAGTGATGTACAGCCAAGGTCAAAAAGCTCCAGCTAATCTAATGTCAGTGATGTACAGCCAAGGTCAAAAAGCTCCAGCTAATCTAATGTCAGTGATGTACAGCCAAGGTCAAAAAGCTCCAGCTAATCTAATGTCAGTGATGTACAGCCAAGATAAAAAAGCTCCAGCAAATCTAATGTCAGTGATGTATAGCCAAGGTCAAAAAGGCCAAGGTTACAATAAATTCTTCTGTGTATACAAAGACAACAGTAGCTGTATGTATGACAGTCCAAGACCGCAGTGTAGCCGTTGAAGATTTGTCCAGGGTGATTGATGACGATCACCTGCAACTTCAACTCTCATTAGAGTTTCAGCGAATCGGACATTCGCCTGAGCAGTGAACTGCTTGCAAGCCCTAGGAGGGTTGGTCATGCTGTCACCGGCCAATCAAACAGTCGCGACCAAAATCGATAAATTCTGCGTTAGATGTTGATCTGCAGGCATTCTCAGCACCAAATTTTCTGCACTGTTACAAGAGCATTTGTTAAAGCAGACTTTTTAGCTGTCAATGCAATACCGAACCAAGACTATAAGCAAAATGAAAGTTTAATGGTTAGATTTTTCAGACACAAACAGGTAGAAAGAAAACAAGGAAGCTACTCTACGTAGGCTGTAGATCAGATTTACATAGTTACAGTAAACATATAAGAATATAAAATCAACAAGTCATCAGGGTGAGTTGGGCTTTGCTGTGGGGTCAAGTGAGCCCGGTGCTTGTGGTGGGTGGTTCGATGGCGGTCTTGGTTGAGTCCAGCTCTTCTGCCGTCTGTGTTGGCTGTGTAGTCAGTTCAACTTCAGTTTTCTGATGGACAGGACTCTCTTTAGGTTGACTTTCGGTTGTGGGGGTGAAAGGTTTAGCGTTTGCACGCGATTCCTTTCTTTGCTTCCTCCGCCTGTGTTTCTGCTGTCTTTTGCGGTCTTTCCTCCACGTACATACCAGCCCAGCGATTACAGCGCCTGCCAACAGCACCAAACCGATTGGCAGAATCACCCACGATATCCAGCCTTTCTTTTTCGTCGGTTTAGGTGTTCTGGCTGGCACTGTTTCCGCACTTGTTTCGTTAGTTGTGTTGTGTGTGTTGTGGGCAGACGGGGTCGGCGTAGTGGTTGCGTTTCTGGTTACTGCAAATCTTGTTGACAATGTTGATGACGATGCTGGGCTCTTCTTTCTTGAGACAAACATGGTTGACGTTGTTGTTGTAGAGGTTCTTCTTGGTGGTGTTGCGGCTGTAGATGTTGCTGTTGTTGCGGTTCTAGTTGTTGATTTTGTTGTTGTTGTTCTCATCGTTGAGGTTGTAGTTGTAGATGTTGTTGTACTTGTGCTTGTTGTTGTTGTTGGTGGTGGTGTTGTAGTTGTTGCTTTGGTGGTGGCGTTCAAAAGTGAGGGGTTGAGACTGGGGTCATTGCAGGAGGATTTACTACAGCAGCAGACTACAAGACCATTCGTTTGAAGAGCTCGACAGGACCTGCCAACAATGCCATAAGAGCAAAGATTGTTGTAATCGCAGCCAGCCGCCTCTTGTTTAGCATGAAGAAACCCGTTAAAGCAGTGCGTAGCGGTCCTATCACAGTCAACTTGTTTGGTCGGCCAATGAGTATAACATGTAAGAGAATTAGTAACTTTGGCGCACACAAACAAACACACAAAGAATACCAGTGACATTAATTACAGACTGAGCAACAACGAACAAAACCTACAAAACAATGAAATATAGCTGGGTTACATACACGTACGTACAGTACGTGACTGAACAGTACAACGTTAAAGATCTGATGAATAATTTATGTCTAAAAACGTTCTACATTGTATATGTAGGCCCCTGACATCGGCACAAATGGAATCTTTTAGGGTAGAAATGTTTGTCAGAATCTTGTTTCAAAAATGACACAAAAATACGGTGTACAGTACGTTAGCTCAAAGTTATTTAAACCTTCTCTACCGAAAAATACGCCAGAAAATGAGAGGCTTAGGCTAATCAACACACCTTCCTCACGATTTCAAATTCTGTCCCAACGCTCAGCCAAAACACTAGCGAATATCTGCTGGTCCTTTCCCAACCAGTGGCGTATCCAGGATTTTGGAAAGGGGGTGTAAAATTTTGAAAGTGCCTGGTTGGGCCGCTGCCCAACCAGGGTTAGAAAATTTAGCAAAATTAGCCTTCAAAAACGCGTTTAAAACGCATTCCGAGCTTAAAATTAATAGAAATTACAAGTTTTAGTAGTTTACAATGGCCTGGTTGGGCTTCTGCCCGACCAATGCGAGAAAAATTTTGAAAATTTGGCCTTCAAAAACACATTTAGAAGGCATTCTGAGCACAAAATAGACAGTTTTAGTACATAATTCATTAGTTTCTTATATTTTGACAGACTTTTTCTTCCTACCTCCACCGCAAAGGGGGGTGTACACACCCTACACCCCTGGATACGCCACTGTTCCCAACGCTCCAACCACTCGCTCGTACCGTATAGTGAGTGCTGTTTATAGTACCGACTATTTATACATACACAGGAAAAACAGTTCTGAGGGTTGCTCAATGTTGCGTAACAATTCTAGTGTGTTATGCATCAACAATGGCCATTGTTGCGCGCGTAACATTGAATAAAGAGAATAAAGGGAACAAAAAAGCGTCACAATGAGTCTGCATTGCGAGCTGTTACGCACGTAACAATGACCGTTGTTCCGCTACGAAGCAATTATGACTGTTACGGCGCAACAATAGCTATTGCTTTGCAAGGTTGAACAGACAAGTGTACTGTAGCAATCGTAGGTTTGATTTCCGACTGTTAAGACTTAGCTTCAAATTCTACAGGGTGCGTCAAAAAAAAACAACCCAGCAGATTTTTTGCTGTAGCAACCGCAAATCTCAACCGATTTGAATGAATCCTGCTTTAAATGAAAGATAAATAAATTCTTGAATGACTGGTGTAGCTTTTATTAAGATGCGTTGCTTAGTTCCTGAGATAATTGCTTTCAAAATCAAAACAGAGATTTTGGCAGTGCACAACAGAGATTAAAACAACCCAGCAGATTTTTTACTGTAGCAGCCGCAAATCTCAACTGATTTCAGTGACTCCTATTTTATATGAAAGATAAATTAATTCTTGAAAGTTTGGTGAAGCTTTTATGAAGATATGATGCTTGGTTCCTGAGATATTTGCACTCAAAGTCAAAACAGATTTTGGCAATGAACAAGAGCGATTTTTATTATTCTGTTGCACTTTATAATAAAACCGATTCCTACTGCTCAGGGCTAACGTAACCAGGTTTTTCTGGTGCCACACATGCTTGGTTACTTCATTTGTAAAAGTCTTGTTGCCCCTCAGCAACAGGAATCCGTTTTGTTGTGAAGTGCAACGGAATCGCTCTTGTTCACTGCCAAAATCGCTGTTTTGAGTTTGAAGGAAAATATCTGAGGAACTAAGCATCGTATCTTAATAGGGCATTCACCTCACCAGTCTTTCAAGAATTTATTTATCTTTCATTTAAAGCAGGATTCATTCAAATCGGTTGAGATTTGGGTTTGCTACAGCAAAAACTCTGCTGAGTTGTTTTTTTGACACACCCCGTATAACAAATTTTTACCATACAAAACAACAAAGAGCTTTAGCATGAGCTGCACATTTTTCGTTTTTATATCACTCGGTTTACTGAAAAGCGCTTGACTCAGTCGAAGTGGTTGACTGCCCATTTAGGAGCTCCCTCGCTGAGTTTTGGAACGTCTCGGGCTGAGAATAGGCACTCGTTCGTCTTCACTGGAAGTTTGCTTTTGCCGCCCATGCAACTAAAACATACTGTACTATTCTCCTTCCTTCCAACCGTATAATAAACATGCAGTGCTGTCAGATCATTTGGAATTAATTGTTTTATAATTAATTCATTGTATTAATTTAAAGCAGAAAAATTGAAAACTCTCAGTCCACCAAGCAAAGCACTCCATTTAACCAGTTAACCAACAAAGCTTGGTGTCTGTCTGGCTTGGTCTCAGCAAAGTACAAAGCGAATTCTTAGCTGTAGTAACATTCTAACAGAATTTTTACGGACCTATTTATGAAACTTCCCACAAAAAAAAGCATTTTCAGCCAGCGATTTTTCTGGGCAGTAATTATTGATCCTAGTGACTTGCGATGTTTTTTCACATTCAAACTCTAAAATTTCCTGCAGAACACTGGTTTTAGCAGCATTTCTCTAACTCCAAGCGAGCCGTTTCGCTTGCGATAATCAATGAAAAGAGAAAAATTTTTGCCATGGTTTCTTATCGCAGTTTTGCAGTTAGATACTGTACTGTACATACAAGTAAATTAGCTTTCTTTCTTCTTAACTAAGATAGAGAAATCTAATTTTTTGCCATTTCTAATGATATAGGATGTTCTGTTCACAGCAATACGATTTTTGCCCAGTTCAGCAACTATATGAGTATTGGGATTGAGTCAGTGTTGTGCCAAACAAAAAATTTCCAAATTTCCGAACTAGAGTATTGTGTTTTTCTGGTATTGTTCGCACTCTAGTAATTAGCTGATTGATTTCCGAAACGTGTCAAGCTTTTGCTTGCTGGCAATAAGTTTGGTCGACTCATGGGGCAAGCGTCTCGTATGAACGACTTTAGAGCGAGGATTATCAGGGTCGTCCACCTCTTCATCACTCGAAATGTAGGCATATGGGTTTCTCGGTTGTTGCATCAGAGAAAGCAGCTTTTTAGCTTGATCCTGGCTTAGAGGGCCACCCCAACTTGGTCTACTTGTCTTGGTCTTTGCAATATGTATCGTAGCAATACTGATTGTTTTGCCAAAGTTGAGAAAACTGTTATGGTGCGTAACAATTGCTATTGCTTCCGCATTGTTTCTGTATTGTTTTGTATTTGTTCTGCTTTTCTCATTATGACGCAACAATTTTCGTTGCGATGCATTGTTTCGCTCACACTACGTAACACACTAGAATTGCTACGCAACATTGAGCAACCCTCAGAACTGTTTTCCCTGTGATAGTATCCCGAGTACTATAAACGGCACTTAGTGTTTAATGGATAAATTTAATAAATGGAGACACATTTTTATTGTGAAGTGAGCAGTTATCGATACAAAACGTGCAAATACTACGGTATTTTTGGTAGTAAATCTTGTTTGTATGAAGAAAAACAGTAGATAATGCACCATAGAGGTTCTGATGTAAGTAAAGAACCTATTTTCACAACTAAGTCGTAATTTGACCAAAGAACTTCACATGCTACCATTAGTTTGTAGATTTTGAGCAGATTTTTGGAGCAGATTTTGCAGTGCCATACTATAGTACCCCGCTACTTTAAACAGCACTATGTGGTAAATTTTGGTTTAACTCCTTAGGACAGACCGTCTAAAGTCGGATTTTCTAACCGTGGCTAACCTGCAGCAAATTTGCGACGGATAGAAACACGACTTTCGGTGGGCGTCAAATTTGTCCGACGGTAAGCTTTCGGAGCCTGTGACGGGGCGGAGCCTCGATCGATTGACTAAATCGGTTCCTTACTTCGAGATTTCCGACTTTAGACAGGACATATTTGTTACGGTAGTCGTTAAATATTGGTATCTGCTAATTTAGTGCAGGAAATAAGTTCGAACGGCGGCGATTTTGAATGTTAGTTGAGTTGAAATTTGTACCTTTCCTGGTGCTTAACCGAATTGATTTTAGCGACAGTTTGACTGAGCATACTGCTATGTTACAGCTAATATGCACATTTTGCGTACTAACAAGTAGAGTGCGAACTGGTATTGGGTATTGGGTGTATTGGGGTGTTTTCCAGGTATTGGGTATTGGGTATTGGGGTTTTTACCCCCAATACCATACTGCTATGTTACAGCTAATATGCACATTTTGCGTACTAACAAGTAGAGTGCGAACTGGTATTGGGTATTGGGTATTGGGTATTGGGTGTATTGGGGGGTTTTCCAGGTATTGGGTATTGGGTATTGGGGTTTTTACCCCCCAATACCCAATACTAAATTTGACAATTAAAAATAGAGAAAAATCGATGTTGACCTGAAAAATTGATCTGAAAAATATCGAAAAAGTTGATCGATGATTCGGTTTAGTAAGCTGTTTTCGCGTTAAGGAGCCATCCATAAATGACGTCGTTCAAATTTTTCGGAGCCCCCTCCCCCAAAATCGCCTTGTATCGTTTCTTGTGGATCCCCTCCCCTAAGGCAACGTCGTTTTCGGTTTACCCCCTCCCGATAAAAGTACAGTACATACTGTCATGTTTTCTTGTTAGCATACTGCGCAATCAATAGAATAAATCCCTACAACAACCACTCTGGGAAGCTTTTCCGCATTGTAGAAACCTTTGACAGAATGTACTTAAATTGAAAATAATACAATCAAAGTTCTCTAAAATTCCGAAAAAAGCGACGTCGCTCTTTGCTAACCCCTCCGCCTCCTGGTGTGTCGTCTATCGTCGCATTTCTGCCGACCCCCCTCCCCCTCTGGAATGTCATCGTTTAAGGACAGCCTAATCAACTAAACGCTAGTAGAATTTCCTAAAGTGTACGCTTTTCTAAGCGCTGCTACACCAGTAATTAATTTCTCTGTTCTTTTCTAAAATAAAAATAGTGACATTAATGTCACCGTAATGTACTAGCACCGTACCCATCATGGCTATTGCCGTGGTGCACACAATTTCCGGCCGAGTTAGGAAAAAAACAGACTGAATTACGAAATATTAAGTACCAAAACTGTTAATTTCTGCTAATTTTTCGCATAAACGGCTTCTAAATGCTTTCTGAAAGGCCAATTTTTCAAAATTTTCTCGCCCTGCTTGGGCAGCGGCCCACCCAGCCTCTTAAAAATTTTTATTGCGGTGCCAAAATCTTGTGTACACAACTAGAATGTACCTGTCCACTGAAATGTAATTTTTTGCCCAGCTACACAAGTATTGGGTATTGGGTATTGGGGGTCTCAGGTATTGGTATTGGGTATTGGGTATTGGGGTATTGGGTTTTTTAGGTATTGTTCGCACTCTACTAACAAGTTTCTTTTGTGAAAAAAAGCTGAGCGGTAAAAGCTAGAGGCGGCCCGAAGTGAAATGGAAAGCAAGGCCGCGCTCGGAGATAAGTGCGTCGGTCCATGTCTAGAAGGCTAGGCACCTGCGCATCTAGACAACCGTACCTAACCGTGCTTTCTCCTAACCGCTTCCTAACCGTGCAGTTTGGGAAGCGTTCAAGTGGGCGTGGTGACGGTAAGGATTTAGTACCACCAGCCCACAAATGGGCGGGGGGCGGACGGTAAGCATTTTCGAAATTGCAAAGTCGGAAACTACTTACCGTCAGGAAACTACTCCAATTGGAGTAGGGTCAACGCCAACCGGTTAATAGGTTTAGGTTAGGTGCAATTTTGCTTGGACGGTATAAATAAATAATTTTCGGGTTGGGCAAGTGCTGAGAGTACTCTCACCCTAACCCTACTTTGACCTTCCAAACGGACTGCGTCGATTAATGTTACTTTGACTTTCTCCTATACTAGATATAGATTTACCGGACAAATCCAAAACCGGTTTCCTGTTTGCAGTACGATGTGGTTGTGGCCTACTTTATGATGACGAAAATTTTAGCCAGATCCGTGAGATGACTCAACTTGCCGTCCCTAAGCTGACTTTCTCGCGAAAGGCATGTTAATAAACATTATCAGATTGCTAATAAATATTAGTTCACAATTTTCAGATAAAACCCCAGCTTTCAGGTTTAGGTTCAGATATTACCTACCTACTGAACGCAAAACTAAACAGGCACGAAGAAACCAATAGAACATGGACGAACAGCTTTTGACAGTTGTTTTATTATTACATTTCTTTGCTCGTTTTTATTTTTTGTTTTGGTTATTCTGAGGTGGGGACTTTTCTACTTTAGTTTCTGTTCACCCAATTAATGGACGCTCAGTCAATTCGATATGATCGCACGTGATCCTGTTATTCTATCTTTTCCGAAAGCAAACCAAAACAAGTTGTGCCCCTGTAGTTTTCTCTAAACTCGCAAAAACTCTTGACGTTCAGACTGTTTTTTCTGACCCCATGACCTAATGGACGGAATCGGTTCTGCAAATCGACAGTTGGATCGACGGTTCGTCACTGCTTAGGATTTTATCAGTTTTGAAAGAGAACTAGTTCTGCCAGCCAACTAGCGCCCAAGTTCACGTAACAAACTGGTACATTGACGAATAGTCTGGCTTCTGCAAGGTGACAACTGGATTTTGAAGACTGGCCGAATTTCTCGCTGTAGTCGAACATTTCCAAGATGAAAATATGCCATTTCATTATGATAATTAACCTTCCCGCCGTATTATCGGGCGTGAGTTGAACTGTAAAGCATACTCTAGTATCGCTTAAACCTCTACCCGAGTTTTACATCTGTTTGCGCATTTTCAAACTGAGCGCAAAGATGCATTACCGTACCGCGTTTAACCAGACTGCGAGTTTACGAAAGCCCGCCAGTGCACTGCTTGCTGTGCTGATTATGCTAGTGCATTTTCTTACCAGCGAAAATGTAAATTTAAATTTTTTCTATGAATATTTTTCGGAAATGGGGAAATTTCCGAATTTGGTAGCCATTTCCGATTTTGCCGAACCTCAAAAATTTAGAAAAAATATTAGAAACTTTCAGTCTCTCCCCGCCAGTTAGTGAAAATTGTAGTTTTAACCTACCGTTTAGTCAAAATTTTGAAGCTTAAAGTACAAACCACAGAAATCATACGATTTTCCATGAACCACGGAATCTCACAAACGGAACAGCGCTAAGCCTTATGCAGGTCACGGAAATTGGCCGCCTTAATGATCATTTCTGCGGCCAGCACAAATTAGGTCACGGAATGGCCTATTCTTAAACACAGCCAGCTCTCAAACTAATTTCCGTTTCTGATGGAAAATCGCTTGCTTTCCGTGGTTTGTATTGTACATGCTCATGTCAGCACAGATTGGTAATAACTTTTGACTATATCTTATTTCAAGCACTCTCACTTTTACCTAGCGTATTCTCGATATTTGCTTCCTTGTACATTATTGTAGTTAAATTTAAGACTAACTAAACTAGGGTAGCCAGAAAATTACAGAAACAAAATAGCTGCAGAGTAACTGAATCAACTAAAGCTCATGTGTAGCCTTTTGTTACACACCGCCCAAAAATTGGCATCGGAAATCCGCCAAATCGGTATCCGCTTCCGTTATTTTATCGGCAAAAACTATCGGAAAACCGATACTGATTTGGCGGGTTGTCCAAAAAATGGACAAACCCTTCCCCCGATATTGCCATCAGTTTAACGCACAAATAGTTACTATCGAAATTGGCGCAATTCCGATCCCAACTATCGATAGGGATCGGTTTTTGGGGTGTGGACGTTTTTTTGGGCGGCCGCTGCCGAAAGTCGACCCCTCCTGTAGGAGCAGGTGTGTAACAAAGGGGTAATGTCAAGTTGAGCTTTGTTGTGCAGCAGCATGTTTAGCATGTTTTTCTGTTAATATACGATTTATTTTTATACAAATAAATGTCATGTTAGAGAGTGCTAATTTAACGTGTTTTACTGTCCGCAACAACTGTGAACTGACAGTATAGCAGAATTTTCAGCCAAAAACCTATTTCCGAAAGTTTCCGATTTTCACACCTTTTGGTTTCCGAAATTTCCGAAAGTGTGTTTTCCCGATTTCTGAAATTCGTGTAAAGTCGTTTCCGAAATTCGAGGGGTCTAGTTGAAAGCGATACAGGCATATGCTTTAGCTTGAATTTTGCTAGTTTCTATATTATTCATGCTTCCAGTGCGGTCTCTGGGGTATGTATGGAGAGCTTCTCGGTGGGGCTACCTGCACACCACATCCTCAAAAGGTATGCCACACAAACGCGAACCAGACGCCCAAGCGACCAATCAGGGGTGGTCACAAGGTCCGCGTTGCATTATCTTATTTTAGCAATTAGCGTTTTCAGCCTAATGTGATTACCGATAAGGAGTTGGCCGAAGCCAAGTATGTGAATGGCACGGTGCCGGACCAAGACCCGTTGACTAAACAAACAGGAGGACTGTTTGAAGGTAAAACTTCAAAACTGTTTCGTTTCGTCAGTTCTAATGCTGTACAAAAGAGGCCAGGTTAGAACAAGATTTTGAAAGTCTGACCCAGCAGTGATCTATCAAGCAAGTTTTTCATGTGACTGTGGTGGTTCCAGACAGTTATTATATCTGTCCTGAACGAACTGCTGAAAAACCAACGATTGATTTTCTGACATGCAGAATCATTGAAAGATGACCTGCCTGTCAGCCAATAAAACTTATGACATAAAAAACTTTAGCAATCCCTTTGGCGCAAATCGTAATCTATGTTTATATTGAAGAGGGAATTGTATTGGGAGAGAGCAGACCAGTAAGACAACACAACAATATAAGCAACAGTCAAACAAACAATGATGAATCATCAGGATAGAATCTAATGTATTTAATCATATTCTTTCAATATGCAGTAGTTCGTAGCGGTTAGTGTTTCAAAATTCAACTCCTCTCACTTTGGTGGGCTGCCGAAAATTGATACATTTTTTGGTGTATTTTAAGGGCGAGACAACAACAACAGGGTGCCGGCTCTTTACCCATGTGTTTCGCCCATGACGGCGGTTAGAATTCAAAACTTTCGGGATTTTTGCGAATCTAGAAACGCTAACCGCACATAAATTGGCTGCGCCTTGTTGGGGGTTGGCCACTAAAAACGCTCAAAATCGCAATTTTTCGGCTAAAAATCGTCAAAAATCGCTAATTTGGGCTGAAATACAGCTAAAAAGTGCTGTTTTACAGGCGATTTCGGCAATTTTTGTGTTTGAAATTGCAAAAAATTGAAAAAATTTGCTCAAAAATTTACCTGCCAGAAAAATCGCCTCGGGGAGGGGTCCCCATCCGGGGGATCTGGCCTAGGTTGGGTGGGGGCAGACCCTGCAGACCCCACGGTTACATGTATGGTAGCTGTTCATAAGCCTACAAATGTTTGGAAGGGTCAGCAGTTCTAGACCTCTGCCAAAATTCGTCTGAGTCTCATAAAAATCAGGAAACATTATCGCTAATAACCAAAAGGCTCTCAAAATCCAAAATCAGCTGGGCTCGAAAGTCACTATTTAGTTTTGTTTTGACCGTCGCAGTCAGCGTTTGCAGTCTCTAAAATAACTGAACCAAATTAATCAGGTGACATGGAAGGACTGGACAGTAAAACAGTGACGTCGCAGTTCAAAAGCATCGAGCAAAGTCAGTCAGAGTTAAAGAGAGCTGTGCTCTGGGGTGGAAGTGCATGGCATTTATGGAATTCGCACACGTTCAGGAATGCAATCAAAAACCGAAACAAGCTCTGGAAGCACAAACAAGTGCCCTATCATCTATCTGCTGGATTCTCTTATCTGCAGAGACGCCAGATTGCCGCAGCGTTCTTTGAGTTCCACAGACATACCTGCATCAGGTAATTTCTTTGTGTTCAAGAATGTTTTTCTACCATGGAGACTACGATTTTCAGATTTATTGGTAGAACACCTGAAGATCATGATTATGTCAACATAAGCAAGTCTACTAGGCATTGTTCTTCATGGGTAGGCCGGCAAGGAAGAGGCAGCCAAAACGTTAACATAGCAACGGCCTGTGTCCACAAAGGGGTTATAATGCACCTTCTGATGCATGCCATTGGTACAGTACATAAATAGAACTAGATTTTTGCGTAGGTGTGCAGTCTATTTTAAGAGTCGGTCCACGAAAAAATCAAACATTAGTCTGTACAGCTGATTTTTCAAAATCACCGCACAGATGTGAAACTTTCAGCGATTGAAGACCATGAAAAGAAATGAAAAAGTTTGCAATCCGATTTTCTCTAGCTGCATTTGAACCCAAGTTATGGATCCTCGAAAATCGGGATTTTGGCACTCTCTGGTGGCACCACCCTAACTTTGAACAGCTGCGGTTCACTAGTCTGTGGACCAAATGTTATCAGTTATGGCTCGTTAGAAAGACCATTTCAAGTAGTTTCAAGCGCTTCTATCAGATTTTCAAAAAATTGGTGTGATCTTGTGCAATTCGCCGTAAACTTTAACAGACCATATCTTAAAATTGAACATGGTATCTCAAAAAGTGACTATCATATTCGGAATCTCCGTTCTTTTGTGCGTCTAACGGTATCAACCATATTTATATGGAGTTGCAATCTGACAGTCAAACGATCAGTTGAAAGTAGGGTGGTCGGACACTCAAAAATCCGGTTTTTTGCGCTTTTCGGTCACCCACCAAACTTCGAACAGCTGCCGTTCACTAGTCTGTTGACCAAATGTTATCAGTTATGGCTCGTTAGAGAGGCCATTTCAAGTAGTTTCAAGCGCTTCTGTCAGATTTTTAAAATATTGGTCTGATCTTGTGCAATTCGTCATAAACTTTAACAGGCCATATCCTAAAATTGAGCATGGTATCTCAAAAAGTGGCTATCATATTCGGAATCTCCGTTCTTTTCTGCGTCTAACGGTATCAACCATATTTATATGGAGTTGCAATCTGACAGTCAAACGATCAGTTGAATGTAGGGTGGTCGAACACTCAAAAATCCGGTTTTTTTGCGCTTTTCGGTCACCCAGCAAACTTTAAACGGCTGCCCTTCACTAGTCTGTTGCCCAAATGTTATCAGTTATAGCTCGTTAGAAAGGCCATTTCAAGTAGTGTCATATATGATAGTCACTTTTTGAGATGCGATGTTCAATTTTAAGATATGGCGTGTTAAATTCTACGGCGAATTGCACAAGATCAGACCATTTTTTTAAAGATCGGACAGAAGCGCTTGAAACTACTTGAAATATTCTTTCTAACGAGTCATAACTGATAACATTTGGTCAACAGACTAGTGAACGGCAGCCGTTCAAAATTTGGTGGGTGACCGAAAAGCGCAAAAAAACCGGATTTTTGAGTGTCCAACCACCCTACCTTCAACTGATTGTTTGACTGTCAGATTGCAACTCCATATAAACCTGGTTGGTACCGTTAGACGCACAAAAGAACGGAGATTCCGAATATGATAGTCGCTTTTTGAGATACCATGTTCAAGTTTGAGATATGGCCTGTTAAAGTTTAGGGCCGATTGCACCAGATCAATAAATCTTTTGAAAAACTGGCAGGATCCCTAGAAACTACTTGAAATGGCCTTTCTAACGAACCATAACTGATAACATTTGGTCAACAGACTAGTGAACGGCAGCCGTTCAAAGTTTGGTGGGTGACCGAAAAGCGGCAAAAAACCGGATTTTTGAAACTGTCCGACCACCATACTTTCTTCAACTGATCGGTGACTGTCAGATTGCAACTCTATATAAATATGGTTGGTACCGTTAGACGGACAAAAGAACGGAGATTCCGAATATGATAGTCACTTTTTGAGATACCATGTTCAAGTTTGAGATATGGCCTGTTAAAGTTTAGGGCCGATTGCACCAGATCAATCCAATCTTATGAAAACTGGCAGGATCCCTAGAAACTACTTGAAATGGTCTTTCTAACGAGCCATAACTGATAACATTTGGTCAACAGACTAGTGAACGGCAGCCGTTCAAAGTTTGGTGGGCAACCGAAAAGCGCAAAAAAACCGGATTTTTGAAAGTGTCCGACCACCCTACTTTCAACTGATCGTTTGATGGTCAGATTGCAACTCCATATAAATATGGTTGATACCCTTCGACGCAGAAAAGAGCGGAGATTCCGACTATGATAGTCACTGTTTGAGATACCATGTTCAATTTTAAGATATGGCCTGTTAAAGTTTACGGTGAATTGCACAAGATCAAACCAATTTTTTAAAAATCTGACAGAAGCGCTTGAAACTACTTGAAATGGTCTTTCTAACGAGCCATAACTGATAAAATTTAGTCTACAGACTAGTGAACCGCAGCCGTTCAAAGTTAGGGTGGTGCCACTGGAGAGTGCCAAAATCCCTATTTTCGAGGGTCCATAACTTGGGTTCAAATGCAGCTAGAGAAAATCGGATGGCAAACTTATTCATTTCTTTTCAAGGTCTACAATCGCTGAAAGTTTCACGTTTGTGCGGTGATTTTGAAAAATGAGCTGTACAGAGCTCTTCGCGTCAATGTTCGATTTTTTCGTGGACCGACTCTTAATACATTTCAGGCTTCTTCCATGAGCACTCAAGAACAGACAGAGACAGATACGTGATTGTGAATGAGCAAAATATCGTTCCTGGCTACGAAGGCAATTTCAAGAGCTACGGTAGTGAGAAACTGAATCATCTGGGCACAGACTATGACTACGGATCGATTATGCATTATGCAAAGTATACCTTCTCACGCAACGGTTATCCAACCATTGTGCCTCGTAGACCGGGCGTTCAGATTGGACAAAGAGAGGGATTCAGCCGTACTGATATAAACAAGATCAACATGCTCTATGGCTGTAGAGGTGGGCACCACAATCACTGATAGTAGACAATAGAAAGGACTGCTTTAGGTTGCAAGGACAAGCAGAAATGGTGCAGTATCAGCTGGTTGTCCAGTTATTGCTCTCACGGCTGGATCCAGCAAAACTGTCCATCACTGTGTGAACTTTGTTGAAACGTTTTGTTTCAGTTTGAATTGAGCTATATTATTTGTTTTGCATTGCAAGTATTATTTCCTCTCCAAAATTCACAATAAAAAGCGAAGCAAGATAAATGAAAAATACAGAGCAGCAAAAACCAGGCACCACAGACTAAATTTCGCTTAAAAAAATCAGAGTTCCATTCAAATTTCACATTTCCAGATTTTGTCTCCTTTCTGACACTGAATACCGACCTGTTCAAAAGCATCCGCCACATCTTCGATTCTGATCCAACTGTAGCCCCAAGGCAAGTGATAGCCGTCCTTCAGTTCTTCAGCAGCTCTCAGCACCAGCTCAGCGGCCTGCACAAAGTTCGTATCTCTGCTCCACAGCTTTGTATTGGCCACAAAGAACAGGTCAAATGCATCCCACACATCAAAGGTGAACTTCTGAGAAAGCCGATAGAAAACTTTGTTGAAAATTCCACTCGCATAGTGCACTTTCATTCCGTTCCGGTAGTTTCTGACATGGTCAACCGACTTCAAATCGCAGGGCGGGTTGTCCATGCAGCGCAGTGGTCTGTTTCCTTTCGTCACATCGTGACCCATTCCCCAGTTTACGCCATTCTTTCCCCTCACATACCGCTCGGCAGCCTTGCCAGCCATGTCTGAGAAAGATTCACTGAGCGCACCTGACTGGTTGCGGTACTCAAGCTTGGAAGTGCGTCCTGTCAATCCATGAGCCATTTCGTGAGCTATCACATCCAGCGCGGCGAGTGGGTAGAATAATTTGCCACCATCCCCGATGTTGACTGAGTCCCCATTCCAGAATGAGTTGTCGTAGTCTTTCCTGTAGTGCACCCTCAGTTTGACTGGCCGTTTCTTGATTGGAAACTGCTGATACCACGAATGGAACATGTGCACTACCTTCTCTCCGTAGAAATGGGCGTCATTCAAAGGAGCGTATGCACCGTTTCGTTCAGTTTCTGTCTGGTTGTAACACTTAAATTGATGAGCTGTGAGAGAAGAGTTGGATTTGTTCCACCTCATGTGAATACTGTGCACATTCTCAGTTTCCAGCTTGCAAGTGCGCCACTGCTCTCTCACGCTCAAATTCGGTCGATCAACTCCATAAGTGTACTTTCCAACTTTGCGATTACCTCCCAGTCCTTTGCCGCTTGGGATCACAGCCACTTGAAGTCCGTCCCACTGGTCAATTACTTTACCGGCTTTGTCCACTATAGCAGTTGGTTTGAAGGGCCTGTCGCCAGTATCGTCGAAGTAGCTGACGTAAAAGGCCGGCTGAGCTGTGCCGTTCTCGTTCAGGTGAATGATAGCTCGGAATTCCTCATCTAGGATGAGGCCTCGCGTCGAGCTTCTGTTTTTGAACTTCTGCAGAGCTTTCCAGGCGTCGAATTGGCCAAAACGTACACGGCCAACTTTCTTATCCAGGTTATCTTCATACTTTCCAACATGGTATTTTTTCGGCGACAACTGCCGATGTTGGATGTCGGGGCGATCTTTGCCTCTAATTTCAACATCTCCCCCCTTCAGCTGCTGTGATACGACTTCGGCCCCCAAAACTGCAACTCCTTTGTACAACTGCTGCAGTCTGACCTGAAGGTTTCGTTTGACATCTATTCTTTCGATTTGTATGAAGCTATTCCCTCTGCTGTCTTCCTTCGATTGCAACTTTCCGTCAACCACAACCTGATCTATCAGATTTTCCACCTGTTTAGCTCGACGGCAGTCCAGTCCTTTCACTCCGTCACTGAATCCACAGTCAGCCGGCGGACAGTCTCGAGCTTTGTCGATGGTGCAGTCCAGCTTGCAGGGCGAACTGGTGCCGTTCAGACGACAGAAGCAACCGCATGACCAAGATCCCTCGCGCTTACACTTGCGATGGTAGCAGGACTCGAGAAACTCTTTCTCTGACTGACTTGCTAGCGCCTGGTAGATGGTTAGAACCATTACTGAGATGACGATTATGGTGCGGAGCCCCATTTTCTGTTACTGGCTCTTGCTTTTTTGTCGAGCGCAGCCACAAGAGTGGGCTCGTAAACGGTACAATGTGCCAAAACTGGGAGCAATGCACACCAATTTATCAAGTGCTATGTTAAGTTTTGCCTGTTTTTGTAGAAACGTAACCAAACCAGTTCATCACAGCAGCACTGACCCATTTTTGGGGAAACTCCAATTCAAGTCCACCATGCCCTGAGGACTATTGAAACAACTGGCCTGGCCAATTTTTCTCGCTGAGTCTTCTGCAAAAGGGCCTGTACACTACACACCAAACACATCTAAAACCTTTTCTAAATCACCCGTTCGGCGAACGCAATTCTTTTGAGACAACATTTTGCGCTCATGTGATTGCTGCACCAAGTACATTACATACAAATGAAAAAGACAAACAACAAGCCACCCTACAGAAAGAAACGTAAGGCGGTCTTTGCTGAAACTGTTCTGTTCGTTATTCCCAAACGAAGAAGGTAATTCATCTAAAGAGGCAACTTAGATCCTGTTATGCTATCATCAAAAAGCAACGAGAAATTTATGCACATCTTGTCTAGTTTCTATTAATAAAGCACAAAAGAACAAACACCAAACGCCATTAATGCAAAGTTGCAGTGAAGACACAAAGGAAAAGCTGTAAAAACTAAACCTCCAAAAAGCATCACTTATAATTTGTATGTATCCTATCCTCCTAAATGCTTTACGATGGGGAAAGTGACAGATCACCCAACGCGACAAGAACAGCAAAACAAGAAGAATCGGTCCTAAACTAAAACAGCCTAATCGATTGATCACAACGACTGAACTTTGTTTGCGAAAGAAAAGTACAGTCGAAGTGGATTGGGCGGTTAGCTATTTCTTCTTCACCGCCCCTCCCTTGCCACCACCTTTGCCAGGCTTGACCTGCGGCTCAACCTTCTCCACTGCCTGAAACAAACCAGTCATCAGTATTTTCGCTGACTAATCCTACACCAGTGAATACCTTGATAACCCCGACAGCCACCGTCTGTCGCATGTCACGCACAGCAAAGCGACCGAGAGGTGGGTACTCAGCATAGGTCTCCACACACATCGGCTTGGACGGAACCAAGTCCACCAAAGCGGAGTCGCCCTTGACAATGTGCTAAAACACTACTACTGACCATGAGACCGAAGAACAACCGCTGAACCTTGGGAAAGTCCTCCAGCTTCTTTCCAGAGCGTCTGTCCAGTTTCTGCTTGATTTCCTGGAACTTGCAGGCAATGTGAGCTGTATGGCAGTCCAACACCGGAGTGTAGCCGTTGGAGATTTGTCCGGGGTGATTGATGACGATCACCTGGAACTTCAACTCTCACTAGAGTGTCAGTGAATCGGACTTTCACCTGAGCAGTGAACTGCTTGCAAGCCCTGGGAGGGTCGTTCTTGCTGTCACCGACCACGTCTCCTCTGCGCACATCTCTCACCGATACTCCCTTGATGCTGAAGCCGACGTTGTCTCCGGGTATGGCCTCCGACAGCGACTGGTGATGCATCTCCACAGACCTCACTTCGGCGCTCAGAGGATGCGGCGCAAAGGCCACTGTCATCAGTGGCTTCAGCACACCGGTCTCCACACGACCCACGGGTACTGTGCCCGCACCTGAACTCATTCTTATACAGTCAGGCAGTTAACTTTATGGTACCGGTACCAAGGCTAGTACCGGGTTTTTTTCGTAAAAACGCCCATGGGCGTTTATTTAGTTTTGACACTTTTCACGGATTCAGTTCTAATCTGAATAAACGCCCATGGGCGGCTATTTGGAAAGTACTGTACATGTGCGTTCATTTAGATTTCAGATTTTAGATTTTAGATTTAATTTGCAACTGATTTCCGGCTGAGCGCGAGCTGTCTGTGAGTTGATTTTTTGCACTGATTGCTCAACAACAACTGATAATATCGTGTTTCTATACTGAAACTCATGCTTCTAGCCCCAACTTTTGAGATTTTAACCTATTTTTCATCATATTTTTTATCTTTTCCTGGACAAAATGTTTTATCTTAATAAGGCTTTCCAAATAAGCGCCCAGGGGGCCACTATTTTGGGGGGCGTTTATACGGAAAAACCCGGTAGCACCATACATGGTACCTATATAGAGTGGTACACTTGCATACATGTACATAGAAATGGTACGAAATCCGAACGGTGTGATACTACATATGGTACCAGTTCCAGTACCGGTGCCAATTCGAAGGTAGGTAGGGGTACCATATACGGCACAACCACAGTGGCCGAACGTAAGTGTACCCCTTTACTGACAAAGGTTGTTCTACTAATCAAGCAAAAGCTACCTCCGATTTTGTAGACATCTTGCAGAGGCAGACGCAGCGGTTTGTCGGTTGGTCGGAGAGGCGGAACGATGCTGTCGAGAGCTTCGAGCAAAGTGAGGCCAGAGGCGTTGTTGCCGTCCTTGCGTTCCACCTGCCATCCCTTGTACCAGCTCATGTTGGTGCTCGGTTCCAGCATGTTGTCTCCGTGCCAGCCACTGATCGGAACAAACGCCACCGCCTTCGGGTTGTAGTTGGTCTTCTTGAGGTAGCTCGACACCTCACCAACCACTTCGTTGAAACGAGCCTCAAATTCTTTCAAGTTTCAAACACTGAATTTGTTGATCATACATACAGGGTGGATAACCTATCTATCGCCGGTTTCGACTTGCTCTATTTCTTGTGTTCATCAATCAATTTCGCTCACTTTTTTTTAACACAACATGCACAAATGCTAAGAATTTTTACTCTCAAGCTTAGCCAACTTTGTCACTCCAACCACTAGTTATGCGCTTCCATGTTTGTCTGGCTTATCAAGGGTCTAGCTAAGTGTTTGTCTGGCATCGTCGTGCAGCATAGTGGTTAGTGCACTGGACCGGAAATCCAAAGGTGCTGGGTTCCCAGCTACCCTCTTGACGATTTTCCCGACTCCCCCTCTGATTTTCTGGCAAGTAATTTTTTTGCGCAATTTTTTGCGATTTTTCACAATTTCAGACACAAAAATTGTCAAAATCGCCTATAAAAACAGCACTTTTTAACTGTATTTTTACGATTTTCAGCCGAAAAATTGCGATTTTTGAGCGTATTTTTTAACCCTCCCTAGAAATTGAGCACACTCAGACCCCTCGGCCGGCGTCAGACCCTCATCGCCATTCGGCGGGATCCAGTATGGTCATCCTGTACTAGAATGTGACGGCGGACACGTGCAAGTGCACAACTTGTGACGGCTGAAGTGACAGACTTGACCAAAACTTTGAGAGTAAAGTTTATGATTTGGATTTGTGCAAGTTATGTTAAAATCTCAGACTGACGAACGCAAAAGTTACAGCAAGACGAAACCAGTTATAGATAAATGGGTAAAGATAAACCCTGTACTTATGCAGAAGTATCATGGTACAGTTGACCAACAAATCTCTAAACTACAAGATCATAACAAAGTCTCACCTCAGAGTAAGGCGGTGCGGTGGTGTCCATTTTGTTGCAGGCGACGATCATTTGGTTCACACCGAGCGTGTAGGCCAGAAGAGCGTGTTCTCTGGTTTGTCCGTTCTCGGAAATACCAGCCTCGAATTCTCCCGTGCCACAGGCCACCACCAGCACAGCGCAGTCGGCCTGCGAGGTGCCCGTAATCATGTTCTTGATGAAGTCGCGATGACCGGGGGCGTCGATGATGGTCACCTGGTACTTGGCCGTCTCAAACTTCCACAGCGTTATGTCGATGGTGATCCCTCGCTCACGCTCCGACTTGAGCTTGTCCAGAACCCAGGCGTACTTGAAGGAGCCTCGCCCGATCTGAATTTATAACTGAGAAAGGGTATTTCGAAATAGAAATTCACCTCTCGGGCTTCCTTCTCGAATCGCTCGATCACTCGGGGCTCGATGCCTCCGCATTTGTAGATCAGATGACCGGCGGTGGTTGACTTTCCAGAGTCAACGTGACCGATCACCACGATGTTGATCTTGGCTTTCTCCTTTCCCATCTCTCTTTCTTCACTTCACACGGCTCAACTACCTATCACCAGCAGAAGAATCAGTTATGCGGGGGCTAAAAACTTCTGCTATCTTTTATGACCACCACTCTTGCACCAGGTTTTACGCAGTTGCGCAATTTAATTGGTGTTTTGCTCTTTCAAATCGACGCCCTTATTTGTCGTGTACGCTTAGTGCTTGGACGCATGGATTAGATTAATTTACAGTTTCCGTTGATTCGACGCTTCACTCTGGGTAATTAACATGGGAGCGTTTAATTTTAAAGTTTATTGGACGCTTACTTCTTATTAAACGAAAAAACATTAAATTTATTTTGTTTCCCATGCGTCGAGAAATGGTTGCTTTGTCGCTAACAGGAATCACCTGAAAGCGGAGAGATTGACAGAATGGAAGCAGCCTTGTTGATACAAGGCGATAACACAATTATCTGTTCGGTAAATTTTGCCTTTTTGTTTGTGCACTGCACTTACCTGGTTCGGTTGTTTGTTGCAGGTTTGCTGTGGTGTGCGTTGTGTAGTGGAGAAGGATGAAAGCAGTGCAGCGGATGCAGAGACATTCAGCGAGCATTCGCAGTCGCACCGCCATAAACAGGTTTTCTATTTAGAACATCAGATTCAGAGAATAAAAAAGAGTGAATTTTTTGGTGCAACACGCCATGTAGCGTAGAAATATTTACGGTAGATTTACTCGATACTTAGAGCGCTTTGCTTGCTGCAATTTACGTACCTAAGAGCAGAGACAGTAGGGTAGGCCGGGGTAATTCGGCACAGGGGGAATTCGGCACAAAAATTTTTATTGGATAATTGCGTTCGAACGAATGCAGCTAGATGAACGGTTAATGCAGTTATGTAATGCGTATTGTGTGCTGATATAATTATAAAATATTAACTCTATCTGCTTAATCAATCGTGAGCTACAGGTCATTGTTTGACACCAACTCAAAAAATCCGATTTTTGAAGCTGAATAAACCTAAAACTACATTAGCTCGGACAGATTAAAAATCTGCAATTAGGTTGGTTTCCTTCAAATATTATTCACTGAAAATTTCACTAAAATCGGTGCAGTAGTTTTTGAGAACCGACGACCCGCTTTCGGGGGCAAAAATGGCACAAGTAGACACGCAGGTTTTCGCATCATTTTGGAATGGAAAAGCTGTTGATTACGGTAGTTGAAGTCAGTTTTCCCGCAAAAAATCGGTTTTTTTCAAAACTTTCGTTCAAAAACTGTTATTTTTGCTTAGTTTATGTATTTTAAGCATCACCATGCTGATTTACACAGTAACCAGTTATTTTACGTTAATTAATTAACTAATTAATAATTTTAATTAATTAATCAAAAATTGTTAATCAACTGTAAATTGCTTATTTTCTTGGTGCGTAAGCCTTTAGCAGTGTTAATAGAATGAAAACATTGACATTTTTTACACGGAGGCCCGATTTAGCATTTATGTTTGTGTGTATGCAAATTATGCATTTATTCAACCACTGTTACACATACAAAGTAGGTTTTCTGCTTGAAGCAAAAGCTAGAAACCTTCAAACAAGAGCTCCATGAAAGTATAACGCTAAAAATCTGCCTTTTTCGATTGCCAAGTAGAAAAAACCAACTTATGTGGGGATCATATTATCTCAACGTTTAGAAAGCTGTAAAAGCCACTACAACTGTACAATGCTGGCAAAAATTGTACTACAGACTCAGATGAAGTGGCTCTAATCGTAACATTCCTTAAGATGGGGCTGTTAGGCTTCAAAACCAAATTTTCCGCGTTGTGCCGAATTGCCCCACCGGTGGGGTAATTCGGCACATGAATAAAATCGAAAAGGAATCGCTCGCCATTCGTTGTAGAATGGTCGGAATGGCTTCAAACCTTTTGCACAGTGTAACTAAGAAAAATTGAAAAATTCCGGACCGAAAATCAGGTTACTGCTGCTAAGTTGGGCCGAGATATTTTTGAAAAACTGAAAATGGTGTGCCGAATTACCCCGGCTTACCCTATACATCGATTGCTTCCTTGCGCAACTTATTGATTATATCGTTTCAGAATGTCGAAGCCCCCTTAAAATGTTAGTAATTCCCGAGGTTAAACCACTTACAAAAATATTGGTTGCGAAAAGAGGGGACAATGGGGGGTAGCAGGGTTCGTACAGGTCAGGTAGGTCAGAGGGAAAAGTCGGCGAATTTCGTGTCTGCTCAGAGAAAATTTATTTAGTCATTGCTGTATAAAGCTTGCAAAACTGTTAATTTTATGCTCTCAAAACACGTCCTTTTTTTACCCCCCACCCGACTTAGGCCAGACCCCCGGATGCCCCCCTCCCCGAGACGCTTTTTCCGACCCCCTCCCCTCGATTTATCTGGCAAGTATTTTTTTAGCAAGTATTTGCGATTTTTTGCAATTTCAGACACAAAAATTGCCAAAAACAGCACTTTTTAGCTGTATTTCAACCCAACTTAGCGATTTTTGACGATTTTTAGCTGAAAATTTTTTCTATTTTTGAGCGTTTTTAGTGCCCAACCCCCTCCCAAAATTTGGGCTCAGACCCCCCCCCCCCCGGCCGGCGCCAGACCCCCAACCCCTTCCCCTTCGGCGGATGACCTGTTACATGTATGCCATATAAGATAAGAATAAAAAAACGAATGACCGTGTAAGTTTCAGCGAATGAAGGCGTGGCAGTTCTGGCGCTTCTGCAGCAGTCTCTCGTCTCATAGTGACAATGTCTCCGACCTCACTCCCGATATTGCATCAGTATGCGCCGGTTCGGCCGGAACAAATGCCATCGGTACGAGCAACTTTGCCAATTACTTAGCGACTGCATTAAAACTTGATTTGAATATCTGGGAGGTCAATTTCCCCACCTTCATACTTTTCTTCGAAAGAATTTCTGGTGATCTCTGCAATTGTTGACTCTAAAATTGCCTTGAATTGTTTTTAGCCCTACTTCAGGGTTCGTGCGGGACATGGAAAGTCAGGAAATTTAGAAAAAAGTCAGAGAATTTGGTGTCTGGTTAGGGAAAAATTTGATAGCAGCAGAAACATCTGGCCCGCCAAATGGTCTTGTCAGACAACCTTTTGAAGATCGGTGTTCTGACTTTATATACTACTACTTAAACACCACTGAAATTTTCTCAGATTGGTTGCAGTTCCCTCACACTGGTTGGTCAGGGAATTTAGACTTTGGTCAGGGAATTTTGCTATACAAAAGCCGCACGAACCATATACATACTTAGACAGATATATTTAGTATATTTTCGGACGTATAGTCCATGAAATTCCTGTTTACTTTCTGTTCAGACCTGCCGATGAGGTGTCTGAGTTTCAGGTCTGGATTGCATAAAGGAGTTCCATCTGGACGGTCGTTTCCAATTCTGGCTCTGTGCTCTCTGTTCGATTCACGCGTCCGATGTTCAGGCTGTCCAGTCCCATCTCGTTTCATTGCAGCACCGTCTTCAGTTTGTGGTAGCATAAATTTGCTTCGTTTCAGAGGCAATCTTTGAACTTTGATCTATCTTTCAGCGCACCTACTACCCTTCACGTCTGCCCTCCAGCCAGCAGGACTCGCCACAGCTGGCAGCTCAGCTGAATAGAATCTGTCTGAACCTGTCGCGAATCGTTGCCGTAGCTGCAGCCAAACCAAGTGTTTACTCGCTTTCGGAAGAGTCTAAACGAGAAGCGATCAATTTGGGTATTTTGGAGCTGCTGTCAGAGGATGAATCCGGCCAGAACTCGGAGCCCTCTGGAAAGCAGGAATCGGCTCAAAAGCTGGCAGAGGAGATCAAGCATCTGGAGTCGAAGTTCCCGCTCTTGAAAGTGCTGCACAAAATCGAGGATGGTTATTTGATCTGGTGCAAGGTTAGTACATAGTACCGTCTGGCACTTAATGACGTTTATGGTACCGCCACCTTATATGGTTCCACTACCATATATGTTGCGAAATCTGAACGTAATGGTAATGGTACCGGTACAGGTACCAATGCCAATGTAGGGGTACGATATGGTACCGGCACCTTAGAAGGTACCTTAACCATGGTACCACCACAGTGGCCGAACGTGGGGTACCATATGGTGCCAGTACCATAAACGGTGTTATGTGCCTAACTGTAGTATTGAATGAAGTTTAACCCTTTTTAAAATTACCCGAGTCCATTGCAAAGAACAGTGTTCGTCGAGAGTGCTGACTTTTAGGTGTTATACAAATTTGTGAAAGTGAGTGTGTTTGTGTTTCAGGGTTGCTATCAAGCGTTCGTCTTGTCTTATCTTGACAATACTGATGACGTCATTAAAGAACACTGCTCTAGTCAATTTCACCAACAGGTGAGGACGTATTACTTAAGCGCAGCGATCGACCGCAACCTTAACGAGCCAATTCTTTTAAAAAATTGAAATTGGCCTCATAATCAAAACATACAAGCGGCTGGACGTTAAGTTAGAATAGTGCAAGACCGGTACCGGTAGAAGCAGACAATTTTTTCGTTCAGCTCACCTGAATGTAAAAATTTGAAACGCTTCTGTGAGCTCAATTCTTCATGTTTGTTCTGTAAATTGGTCTCGAGTTTGTTTTGTAGAAATTGTAGTGGCTGACAAATTTGCAGCAAAAATATCAGCTTGTTGGCTCGCAATTGTTGTTCAAATCTTTTCGTTCAGGTGAGCTGAACGGAAAATCGTTTGTTTCTACCGGTGCAGGTGCAAGCAAATGTCATAAAAGTAGAACTGTTTTAATTATACCAAACTCAGGAGTTTTGCGCCATTTTAACGCTAAAACAGTGTTTGTGTTAGTTACAAAGTTTTTTTTATTATTTTACGGTTTACTGCTATACCCATTCAAGAAAGAATCGATTGTTGAACATTTCAACTTTTAAAATATTCTAAACTGCCCTCAAAGACAACTGTAGAGTACTAATCATCAATTGGGGCTACAGAAAGAGTTTTAGAATTCGGCTGCTCGCGAGATCTTTTTGCCGGACCCCAGCAGCATTCTGGGCGAGCTCTCCAATTTCGACGTTGCTCCTTTTCTGGCCAGAAACCCGTCTCTCAGCTACCAGCACAACTGGTATTGCGTCGAGGGTGTCTGGAATTACCACTTTGTCTTGGGCGCCGATTTCATACTGCAAAGGGCCATTTTGTGTGACTACGAAAGTGAGAAAAGCTGCCTTCTGCGCTACGATTATTACTGCCAGCTCTGTGCCTGTCATTTCGGCGAGTTCCCGGCCGGACATGGTCCCGTTGTTACGCATTGTAGGACTGAGCAACACCTCATTCAGTACTTGGTAGGTTCGCCAGAATTACAGAACACAGAAACAGTTTACCCCCTCGCCGGCCAATACCACCTCCAATTTTCGCTTATTTAAGGCAAAATAGGCGCTTTTTGGACTTTTCTCCGCGGCCCCCCCCCCCCCCGAAAATCTCCAGACCCCCTTCGGATTTTTCCGGCCCATGTATAGGAGGTAGAACTAAAAAATCCCACAACATTCGCAATTATTGACAAAAATTGTTAAAAAGCGCTAGTTTCGGCTTAAATACAACCAAAAAGTGCTGTTTTTCAAGCAATTTTTTGTGTCTGAAATTCTAAAGAACTGCAAAAGTTTGCTGAAAAAAGGGCTGGTGGTGGGTAGGATGTCTGAGGGTCCCCTTCCTGATCGGGGAGTTTGTTCTATGTCGGGTGGTGGTATCATCAGGAGAGTTTCCTGTCAGAAATTGCTGACTTCTGTGCTTACAATTAAAGTACATTGTACAGTTTGCAGCACCAAGTCAGTCCGGATTTGGTGGTTCGTCTGCCATGTATAGACTCGAGTCAAGGGAGACGTTCTCTCATCAACCAGTTCGTTGATCAACTGCCCAAAGATGACGTCACAGGTTTTCCGACCACCGGAACGCCCCGCATCTATTCTCCCGAGTACAAGACGCTTACTGCTCAGCTGAATCGGCAGAAGGAAGGGGAGCCGCATCAGATGAGCAGGAAAATTCGAGCAGGTTAGAAATTTTTCTCTCTGGTGAATATTGTATAAATCGAAATGAATAGAAATAGTGTTCTAACTGTTTTAGTGGTAAAGAGCGGTTGTGAGGTCGCCAGTTTCGGTCTTTTCGAGATGGGAGGCGATACTGTAAGAAACCCGGACGCGCGCATTCCTGGCTTGCAGCTGGTTTACTTCCTCTGCAACAGTGCCAAGAAGTTGGTCGGTTTTTTCTGTCGTGTCTGTGCGTGTGTGGAGAAAGCTCACACCATTGAGAGTCACGTACGGTCGGAGGAGCACAGACGAGCTTTTCTGGTAGTTTTTCTTTCTTTCCTTGTTGCACTCAAAAAACGTTAAATTGCTGCCACTGCGTCCATTGACACGATTACTATTATAGTGTTTCTGGTCAATTAATTCTGCCCCAATTCTAGCGCGCTAATCTTCCGTGGTCTTGGATGGATTGTCGTAGCCCCTGCGTTAGGCCTCACTGCGCCCATGAGCCACACCCACATCCTGCCCTGCCTTCGCTACTAGAATAAACACATGCCCAGTGGCAGTCTGGGCCATACATGTAACAGGTCATCCGCCGAAGGGGGAGGGGGTTGGGGGTCTGGCGCCGGCCGGGGGGGTCTGAGCCAAAATTTTAGGAGGGGGTTGGGCACTAAAAACGCTCAAAAATCGAAAAAATCGCACTTTTTTGGCGAAAAAATCGCTAATTTTGGCTGAAATACAGCTAAAAGTGCTGTTTTGCAGGCGATTTTGGAAATTTTTGTGTCTGAAATTGACAAAAATTCGCAAAAATTTGCTCAAAAAATTACTTGCCAGAAAAATCGGAGTGGGGGTCGGAAAATCGTCTCGTGGGGGGGCCGTCCGTTGGGTCTGGCTTAAGTCGGGTGGGGGCAGACCCCCCTGTTACATGTATGGTCTGGGCGGGTCTCAGTGGTAGCTGTCCCCGTTCCCGTATGTCTCAACACGTGTGGGGTTGCTATTGTAGTTTTAGGTGCTTAGGCAGCTCCAGTCGGTTCCCATTTACCTACCACCAACTCTTTGCGCAAGAAACTTGCCCCGCCTACTGGATGAGCGCACGACCACGCGCACAGTGGCTTTGCTGCCTAAACACTACACCAACTGTGCCGGCTTTCCCTGGTCTTAAGTTTTGCCTTTCCGAATTGTTGAAAAATCACAGTTGGTAGCCCGGATTGTTTTCGGCCACTGTTAAGGAAGGAAAGTTTTGGTGCTTTTCTTTCAGGAAGGGTTGACGGCTGCACCGTTCCGTCGCTCTTTCATCGCCACAGCCAAGCGCCACCCGAAAATCTGGCAGGTTCTGTCGACGACGGTTGACGACCAGTTCTGCGATCGGTTTTGCATAAAATCGAAGTCTGAATTAGACGCTCCTCCATACGGTCTCTCTCGTTGCACTTTTGATAGAAAAACAAAGACAAACCGAGATTGGTTTGTAGAGTTGAGAGAGCCCAGCGACGATGAAGCTGACAAACGGGTAGTGGGCACCAGTAAGAGAGGTTTGACTGTTTCAAAACCGGTTACTAAACCCATGCTGGAGGTGGCTGAAACTACTAAACTGCGTCGTAAGGCCGGCATCCGCAAAGTGAAAAAGGTAAAGATTGTTGTTGTTGTTGTTGTTGTTGTAACATTTTGTCCTTTCGGACTAGGAGTAGCCAACTGCTATAGAGCAGGAAGAGACACGAGGTCCGGCAGTCTCCTTAACAACAACCCTCCCCTTTTGCTGTCGGTGGGTGCAAGACAGCTAAGGTTTGGTTCCCATTTATCTACTTGCCATTGCTGACTTTCGACGGCCTGGGTTGGGCTTTGTGTCGACTACTTCCCATCGCCTCGACAAGTTTCAAACCCATCAACAACTACTGGGGATGCCGGGGCCGCCGTGAATCAAGGACAAGGACGCAGACGGATGTTTTTAGATCGCATTTTTCTAATTTTTCATGGAATCAAGTGCGGTTTTTTGCGTAAATTATCGTATCCGGTCATGCTATCGGCCCTTTTAGCATAATTGTTTTGCTGTAGCGTGAATTTTTGAAATCCATTGGCCATACCTACTTAGTGGATAACTCAGCCCAGACATGGGCTAGCATGTCGGCTGATTGGGGGTATAATTTAATTCCCGAGTGGGGGGCTGATTGGGGTAGGAGCGCCTGAGGGGTTATGGTGAGCCTAAAAGTCACATTTTAGCAAATCTAGGCTTTTGGCTTGTTTTTCGTTAAAATAAGCTATTCTAAGCTTATTTACACCTAATCTAGGCATACTTTTTAACATGACTTTCTATACAAAATTCTTCCAAAAATTTTATAAGGGGGTAGGTCAACAACTAACAAACAAACAAACTTTATTCAACACAAGACTCCAACTGACCTCGACTTTTGACTGGGAGGGCTGGGCCGATTTCCGGCTCTAATGCCCGCCCAAAGCCAGAGCCTGAGAGAGGTCAACCACCCTCTGCCGCCCTTTGCCCATGTCTGCTTCAGCCCCATCAAGAGCTGTGAATGGGAAAGTGGCTCTTCAAGAGAATTTTCGGAGCGCTAATTTGTGCTGAAAACCGCGAAAACTGAAATGCAGTAAATTGTACTAGCTTCATTAAAAATATGGCCCAAAAATCGTTGCCAGAAAGTCTGTTCCTCTAGCCGGTGAAAAATACATAAAACATACCGGACCGGCGCTGCTTAACCACCTAATGGCAGCAAGGCGAGTTTTGTTTGTAGGCAGGAAACGGCTCTGAGAAAAAGCGCGAGGTGTCCTAACTAAGCTGTCCGAAAGGACAGTGGAACTGAAAAACAAACAAACAAACAAACAAACAAATGTAAATGATTGTTTGAGATAAAGCTAAAGAAGCCAGAAGAAACGGTAACGATCCAGCCGATCAACGTGTTCGGGCCGATTTCGCTCAATTACAAGTTGCGCCGCCACAATCTGCGCCGTCAGATGGTCACCCACGGCTGGCAGAAGAAAGTGTACGAATTTCCGTTGGGCGGCGACTGGGTGCTGGCCAGAAAAGTGCTCACCGATTCGCAGCCCACTCTCTCTACTTTCTACGAGTTCTATTGCCAACTGTGCGCCGTGGCCTTGCCCGCTGACAAACAGTTGGGCGCTACTGGCGTCACTGTGGTCGAGAAACACTGCAAGAACAAAGTGCATGTGCTGGCCTATTTGGTAAGAAGTCGCTTCTACTGGTACGGAATGAAGAACATCGAACAAAAGAGCATAAAGTCACTAAATGAGTCTCTAAAACACCGATTTGTCTTAAAATATCAGCAGCCGAAACGCGAAGTGTTCGGTTACTAAACAGTCAGGGAAATAACGACATACATAGTATCGGTAATCATTATCGTAGCCATATCATGGTACTGGTTTCACTGATGAAGAGTGTGATTGTTTTGTGTGAGTGTTTGCGTGTATTGTTGTTGTGTAGTGTGTTTATATTATACTAGTGACCGACCATAACCCTTTCACTTTTTAGTAACCGAACACTTAGCGTTTCGGCAGCTGATATTTTAAGGCAAATCGGTGTCTTAGAGGCTTATTTAGTCATTTTATCTTTTGTTCGATGTTCTTCTTTCTGTACCAGCAGACTTGTACCTGTACTTGTTTGTACTTGTATTTTGTGGTCCTTGAGGCAGATATATGTAAGAGTGGTAGGGAAGAGCATAACTGAGACAATTTCAGCGCATAGAACATGGGGACTTCGCCTCCAGTCTGGCCGACTGTGCCAGTGAGCAGGAGCGCTGCGCCCGGATCGACACGTTCGTGCAGCGGCTGCCAAAGGAAGGCGGCAGACCGGTCTGCGGCAAGCCGCAACTCTACGTGCCGGAGATCAGTGAGCTGTTTCGAAGAAGCAGCGTCGGCTACGACCCCATGGCCACGAAGGAGGAAGTCAAGTCTTTTCGTCTGGCCATCAAAGACGGTGGGTCGGATAAAATCGTTCTCTCAGCCTATTTTTCTCCAAATGCCATCTTTGTGCGTGAAAAGAAAACGTAGGCAGGCGCCGTTACACACCTTTGACCATGCATGTTGGAGTAGTGTCTGTCTGTCAGGCATTTTGTTCAAGCTCTCAGTCTGGCACTTAGCGCCGTTATGGTACTGGAACCATATGTGGTGACGGTACCATATATGGTACGAAATCTGAGACGAGTGGTACCGGTAAAGGTACCAATGCGAAGGTAGGGGTACCATAATGGTACCACCACAGTCCCCGAACGTGTGGGTACCATAATATGGTACCACTAGCCTAGGTACCAGTACTATATGTGGTGCCAGTACCGTAAACGACATTAAGTGCCTACTGTCTAAGTGACCTAAGAAATTAGTGTTTGCTGAAAGCGGTGCTAACAATAAAGATGACTTCTTTGTCTGATTGTTGAATTAGCTGCTCGCTCTCAATTTCGGTTTATTTTCAGTGTTGTTGAGTGGCTGGGAGGAGGCAGGTGGTTGCCAGAAAGACATCCGAGCAGTCAATCGGCCGCTGATGCTCAGTCTAACGGTGGGCGCGCACTTCGTCTTTCAGCTGTGCAGCACAGAAGGAGTGGAAGGTTATTTCTGTCGTGTCTGTCTGTGCGTCCTGAAGCCAGAACTCACTGCCAAGCACATTCTGTCCGAACAACACAAGGAGACGTTTCTGGTGAGTCGGGCTTTTTACTCTCACCCGCTCTGCCCGTGCAGAAATTTTTGCAAGAATTTTGTATAGAAATGTGTTGCGTAAGCTAAAATTGGCTCAAAATAGCTTATTTTTGGCGAAAAATAGAGCATCATCTTTGATTTTAGCAAAAAATCGGACTTTTTGGTTTACTATCCCCCTCTCAAACAAATCCCGCTGCATCGCCGCACTGTAACAGCAAAATGCTGTTTTTTTACATTTTGTCCTGTGTTTTGATTTGAGTTTTGGTTGGAGTTTGAGTGAGAGAGAACGGAAGACACCAACGTAGTGTCAGAGGTGAAAAGATCAGAATAGCTGAACGTACTGCTAAGTGTATGCTTCAAACAACTTGTATGAACGTGTAGAATTAATTTCTGTTGTTGGAAGCTGTCTCTGATCACGGTAATTTTTTAGGTTGCGCAATCTAGCATTTTAGTTGTTGCGCAGATTAGACTAGTCATGGTGAAGCCAAAGCTAGGTCGCGAAAGCTAGATATGATGCTTAATATTTCTGCCAGAAATCTATTAATTTAATGCTGAATTGGCTGATATATGTTAAAGTCTATGTCTCGCTTCGCTTCTGAAGAGTGAGTGGTCGACCTGAATACCTTCAAGGCCCTAAAACTCAATTAGACCCCCCGCTTTTTCCTCAATTTTTGTTTGATCGAAGAAAACATAGCGCTATGTTTTGGTGAAATAAAATTCTCGGTATTGTGACGCGACTGTAGAGGGTCAAATCGGGCCTGATTTTGGAAAAGGTTAAGGAAACGGTTTCAGATGGCATTTACAAGTAAGACATTCCGAAGAACTTGCAAACCCACTTCGAAGGGGTCGAAATTGATCTCCCAGCGACTAATGACTCTAGTGGCGCCGGGTTTTTGCGACCGGTTTCTCGAAGATGTTGAGTCATCAGATGACGATGTAGTGGACGATCCAAAACAAGATAGGCAACCTGCTAAGGTAGAATCGAAACAAGAAAGCAGTGACAAGCGACGGCCTTCTCGTTCTGATCGTAAAGGTGACAAGAAAGAAAAGAAGCAACAAAAGTCCTCTCCCAAGAAGTCTAAGCAAAAAGACAGAGTTTCTGTTCCTGGCTCGAAAAAATCCAGTGGGCTTCAGAAACACAAAAAACAGATGAAGGACACACCAACAGTACAGCAGACTGATCAAGAAATGCTGCAACACCAAGAAATAGAAGAGTCTGTTGTGGAGAGGTTCGTGATCAACATTGATGGCACTGACATACGGGCTATAAGGCTGAAGAGGCAGGACGCTGATGAGCCGGAGATGCTGAAAGAGTCAGTCGGTAGTGGCGGCACAGAATCTGCTAAGCAGCTGGTACAACCAAAATCAACTCCAAGAGAGCACTTGAGGAATCCCAGTCCTCCAAAAGGGACGCTGAATGATTGTGAGCCGGAAATGCTGAAAGAAGCCATCTGTAGTGTCAAACGGGGTGCAGAATCTGGTATGCAGAAACCAAAATCTAGATCGCTGTCGAGAGGGAAGCTGAGGAATGCCAGCCCTTCAATAGGGAAGAAAGATGTCAGTTTCACGCCAGAGTCTGTTACAAACAAGAAAAAAGAGAAAGCTACACAGCCATCCTGGACCTCAAAGGTTAAAGATTCCGTGACTGTTGAAAGTCAGAAAGAGGCTCAGTGTACTTCTGAACAGCAAGCCTCTCATCACAAAAAGTTGCGATTCGTTGGACTGCTTGATTCTGGAAAAGCAGTGTACTTTTGTGATGAGGTATGAACGATTTAGTTTCTTTGCACAGTTAAGGAAGCAACAATTTGGTACTGGAACCAGCCTCAAGGCATGATGCTATGACCTCGAATCCTTAGAGTTTGCTGACTGTTCAGTGCTTGCATTCATGTGATTGCAGTGCAATTGGTGGAGTCATGCACGATCATCTGATCCGAAAAATGACAAGGCCTTGCACAGAGAGCTTTGGTCACGGCGGGCTCATTCCATTCAGCACAAGCAGTATGAACAGTTTGCTCATGGTAAAAGCTGCTCTGTGCTTGCGATTTACCTCTTTCTTCTTTGACTTTAGTGACCAGCAATGTACCATGCATAAACTACTGGGTGCCTATGAGGGCTGTGCTGGAAACAGAGCACAAAATCTGTGATGAGCCAATTGCTGATGGCTGGGTTCGCAGTCTCAAAGGAGATGTCTACATCGATGGCTATACAGTGGGAAAGCAGTTCATCTATGAAGCCTACACAGACACAGAGCAGCGTCTCGGCCAGCATGCAGAGTTTGTGTGCAGACTCTGTGCTGTTGCCTTTGAGCACCATTTGCCTACCCTGGCTAGCCACATGCGGGGCTTTAAGCATGTAGTGAACTTTGCGGTAAGTAGAGTTCTGAAATATGTGCAACTACTAAACAATTACAATCTGGCAGAAGCGAAAGTTCCCACTGCAAGCGCACCTGTTGGAGACTGAAAAGCCATCAAAAGAGACACTTCTGCATGTACGGCAACTGATTGTTGAAAGTTGGGTCAGCGATGAGCAGTTACCAAAGATCCAAGTTTATAATGAAAGTGCCCGTGTGCTCTACTTGCATCGCAAGCATGTATGTGACGGTCAGTTCTCAACGGCAGATCAGCCTAGTAAGGCAACAGTAATCACGGCAATGCATCAAGGTTTATTCATTTTGTGGTGATTGGAATTGTCTGCAGATGATATCGGATCTTATTTCAGCACTCAACAACAAACCTGTGCAGACAGACATGCCTGCCATGATTCAAGCAACCCTAGACCAGTATCACTCTGTCTGTGCATATGGTTGGCGTTTGGTTGGTCTTGAGTATGTCTTTGAAGTTAGAAGTCCTGCACTGGAGCCTTTTTGTGGATACATCTGTCGTTTGTGCCCTTGTATGATCGCCTCTGAGCAAGTGATTAGTCACTTGTGCAGCCAAACACACCGTCTCAACTACCTGGTTAGTTGGTCACATTAGGGCATGGTAATTGGCATCAAATATGTAACAATTGCCTTAAGATTTCATGCTTTCAATAATCAATTCAGTGTTGTTCTCATGTGAATTGAGTCATCTTATCTCTTGCAAAAGTTGGTATCTGTGCTCAGATATGGCAAAAGCTGAGCTCAGTGTGAAGTGAAAGCTCTTATTGAGCTGAATGCATTTATGGCTTATAAGTGTTACACCTTTACTGCCCTAATGTGTGACATGGGTTTGCCATATACATCCCGTACATTAGCTGTGACACGTACTATACATATGTGCAGCAGTTGATAACTCACTCTCCAACTATTGCAAGACTATATGAGCTGGTGCACTGTGATTCAGAATAGCAACGATCTCATTAAATTGGTAGGTGGACCGAATCCTCTTGAACAACTACTTTTGATTCAGATTGAGAAACAACCAACTAAAGCTGAGGTTGTTGAGTCTCTCATATCTGATGGAAGAACTAAAGAGGCTGAAGAAAAACTGGTTGATCAGATTTGTGGCCAATTGTACTACAGTGAGATGTCTGTGCCCTCTAAGATCACCCATCAAGTTCTACTGCCCATCACAATCGGTGCAACAGTTTTCCCATGGCTTGTCTCACCTGATGCAGCCATGCAACTTGAGCGTGCATTCCCTTTGCTGTTTAACGGGGCTGCTGTTGACGATGCCAAAGATAGGTTTAACCAGAAGACAACCCCTGCCTTCCAGGCTACCAGAACTGACTGTCAAACCAGTAACACTGACTGGAACAGTAAAGTTAATGCATTTTTGAAGAATTTGTCCCCTCATCTAACAACTGAGAAAGTCAACAAGCAGTCAAATGAGCAGATGCCAAGGTATCCTTCTGAAGCAGTTGCCACTTCTCTAGGCCTGGTGCAAGTGACTGCGTTGGGTCAGAAGTCGCAAGAACAAATTATAGAGCCGAGCCCACCTGGAACAGCGCTATCTGCTGCAGTTGCCACAACCAGCAACACAGCGCCTTTGGACAATTTGCATCTTCTGAGTCGCCAACCGATGGTCATAGGTCTTCCAGCAGCAACCGAAGTTATTTGTGCAACACCTATGAAACCGACACCTGCAAGCACTCTCCACCAAAGTCATCTGTCAAGTCAGCATGTCATTGTACCTCATCCTAGTCTGAAGAAGAAGAAGAAGAAAGCGAAGAAATATAAGAATTCCACATCTGAACCAAAGGGCCAGCAACGCAAAGTGATGAAAGCAGCAGTTAATCAGAATGAAGCAAACAAAATGGCCCGATGTGCCCCTAGCCAGTTGACCAGTACAGTGACCAGTTCTGCTGTTGCTAGACTAATGTGTTCGTCTAGCCAGGCCCAGAAGAACAGCAAAATCGAGTCTTTATTGAGTTCATTTGCCAAGGATGGAGTTAAGTTAGTCAAGTGGATCTCCAGCAATATAGCGCTGATGTTTTGTGAGGTACCCCAGTTTGCATGAGCTGGTTCTGTGTAACTTGTCAGTCACTTTCAGATGTGCGTGTGGTCTTTCCATTTGATGGTAGACACTGCAGGTCAGATGGAGCAAGGTTTGAAACACCACTGTTCTGCTGACCCTAGCCACCTTGGGGTAAACTGTTTATTCTAAGATTTAGTTTGTAAGTGGCACTGGTTTAGGCTATCAAAGAGCGCAAGAATTTTGATCCTTGTAAGTTTTTCTTTCTGTGAGTATGCAGTAATTGGTTGTGTTTGCTTTTTAGCCTGTCAGTTTATTGTACCCATCAAGCCATCACTGGAAGTGAACAGCAAATGCTATCCCCCCGTGGTTGGCCCTGAATACATCACAGAAGTCTATACTTACCCTGATAACCATCTTCCACGAATTAGAACTGTTTACTGCTCTTTGTGCATCGCTCCAGTACAGGCGGATGATGATGACATTAAGTATCACTTGCGGAAGGAGAAGCACATTTTGCATTATCTGGTTGGTAGTCCAATGAATTCATGTCCTCAAACTGTCCTTCATTCCTTCTTTTTCAGCATAAAACTCAGCCAGTGGTTATCAATGAGCTGGCGGAGACAAAGCAACTTTCTTTGACTAACTTGGGTGAATTTTTGAAAGAACACACAGCTGAACCGGGTCAGATTCGCATTTCGGATGAAGTATTGGCTAAGCTGACCTTGCAACAGAGTACAGATGGTCAGCTAAGTCAGGCTTGTGCAGAGCTTCTTCACAGCGGTAATTTTTTGTTCAGTGTGGTCACATGGTTTGGGCGGCGACTATGTCAGTTCAATTGGTTTAGTTGTCTCATCTTCTTGGCAAACTGTTGGTCAAGTGAGTGAGCAGTTTGCAGTCAGCAGGTGCCCAGATCCTGTGGTCGGTGCTGAATTCGTGTATGAGCTGCGCTGTATTGCCTATGAGCGCACTGACCTAGAAACCGGACCGTTCTACCTGTGCATGCTGTGCCCTTCATTGGTGTCCAGACATAGCTTGGTTGACCACTTGACTAGTCAGTCCCATCGTGTCAACTGCTTGGTCAGTTTGTTTGGTGTGCTGCTGGCTGCGTGAATCTTTTGTCCTTGCAGTGCAAGTATCAGTCTGCAACTGGTGATGTGTACAATCAGTTGATATCAGCAGAGCAAGTGTCCGCTGCTCAAAAGCTGCTGCAGGGTGCATGTTGCCGGTTTGACAAGTTGAAGGGGAGAACGATTGACAAACGATTGGTGTATCGACTGCCGCTTCTCCCAGAGACCAAACGGTGTCTTCCACTCCTGTTTCCAGGTACAACTTCGTTTTTAAAGACTTCTCTACTAATGTAAAACATGTTTCAGCTGCCTCCAAAGAGAAGGCTGAATCTGCTGCACCTGGTAGTAAAGGAGTTTGCAAAGAAAAAGTGGAAACTAAGCTTTTTTGCAGAGATGGTGTCAGAACAGAACTACACAGATCATGTGGAGCTTAGTAGTGTTGAAAAGTTACTGTCCCCTCCAGATAAAGACGACATCGTTCTCCAGTCCAGTCCTTCCCAGAAACGTCCTTCCACTTCCCTTTCTGCAGAAGGGCAGTCTTCATTGAAGAAGCCGTGTCTGGGCTCTCAGCTGAACGTCGAACTCTCTGAAATGACTGCACAAGAGCTGGTCAGATTCGCCAGTTCGATTGCCAGTCAGGACACTTGGCTAGAGTCAGCCATGATCAAGTTGCTGACTACAATTCAGAACCAGCCGCTTGATCAGCAGATGACAAGACTGCAGGCTTTTTTGAGTGAGTCCTGGTTTCTCTAGAGCAGCTTTTGATTTATGAAATGGATTTTTAGAACAATACGCGTCCTCAGCTCAGCCTCTGACTCAGACTGCTTATCCTTCATCTGACAATCTCTCAGCCTCTGCCTTGGCTACTCCTAAAACCACACACGCTGTGTCAGCAAGTACTGCATCGGTTGTGAATTCGGATGTAATGCTGGATTTGCAAGCACAGTCATCACTGCATAGTTCTTCGTTGTCTGTGCCCCTGCCCAGCAACCCTGCTTCAGCTCGGGAACAACGTCTAAGAACAGTGATCCCTAGTTCCCAACCGACAATGTCCTATGGTGCCTCTGCAACCACTGCTTGTTTGCAACCATTTGTGCCTTCGCAGTCATATTACCGTGCTCCATCAGCTGCTGCAGTCAACCACATTCCAGTCCCACCTTCAACTGGTGTTGGCAGTAGCCATCATCAGCTGCCACTGATGGCAGTTGATCGATCGAGGCCTGAAAGGCAATTGTGGTACCCGCCCAATCAACGACCTCCTGGTCCAAACTGGGGTGGTGTGCAGTGGAACCAGACCTTCCGTCGTCCCTGATTTTCTTGTTGATTTACTTTGAAGATCATGTAATCTGTTTATGTGCACCTAGATTTTGCTTGGTGATAAATAATTCTGAATGTCCTCTGAACATTGTTTAGTGTGCCAGACCGGGGTTGTTTGCTTCCCACGTTTGGTTCCAGTTTTTTGAAAGATGATTAAAATGTTTTGAACAGTTCTCTGTAGAATTTAACTCAGTGGCACATGTTTTGTCACAAAATTGATTGGTCGGTGTAGCATGTTATACAGTTGTGTCTTGTTAATCCAGACAAGTTGGGTCTGGCCAGTTTAATCCAGATTCAATCAAAGCTAAAACAGGGATTTTCGGCTCAAAGGCCTAAATTACAGCTTTTTGTTCGTTGCATATCAGATTCTGCAACTGTACCTCCTAATTAAAAGCCAGATTAACGATACATGAATGTATGTAATTTATTAAAAAGCAGTAGTCATCTGCATCTTGTCGTTTGAAACAGTTTGAATGGAAACAAGTATTTTCAATGCACAAACAAGTTCTATCCATTATAGAACCTAATAGTTTACTTTAGCTTTTATCAAGAAGCTTTACTGAACTTTTTTCGTGTGCTAAAACCGGTATTTTTAATAGTCTTATACTTCCCGCAATCTGCACTCAGAGTTGGTGGTTCAGTCGTGAGCCCGTCACGTTCTTGTTTCACTGGCCGGGATACCTGTTTCGTCGTTTATTCTTCGGTTATTACCCAAATTTGAAGGTAAAAAATGAAAACCCTTCGATTCAATGGTGCTCTAGGACCCCGTTTGCCGGCAGACATTATTCGCTGTGTGCGCACGATATGTGCTGTGTTTAAACTGACTCTTTGGTACGAACGTACCAAGGCACGTACTGTAGGTTACGCAAATTATAGACCAGATAACGCCACTCTAGATAATAGAATTTCTACTCGATGTGAGCGAATTCTGAGATTTTATCGTACTGTATAGTATATAACGTACTGGTTGCACATGTATATAACGACGTTTTGGTAGAATAAACTGTATGTACTGTATGTGTTGTGATTGTGGCTCTGATCGGGGCCACTTGTTATGTTAATGTTATAAGATAATTACCAATAAAATGTGTGCCGTGCCAAAAAAAAAAAAAAAAAAAAAAAAAAAAAATGAAAACCCTTCTTTAAGAAGTGGCTTCATTATTATTTTTGGAAGGAAAAGGACCTTTCGAGGTCTGTAGTTGTTACCGGTTTATTTTATTGATATGTTCTTAAAGTCTTTCTTGTATTAAAATCTGCAGCACCACATTAGTTTAGTAGATCACATTTATTACTAAAACATGGTTTAGGCAAAAGTCACGGAACATCATGTCTCTGGCCAATCAAAATTAAGGATCGTTGCACCAACCGTACACATGCAGCAAGCAGTAGAAGTATCGAACGTATAGTCTTTGACTTTTATTGTCCAAAAGTATTGCACAATTGAAGTATCTGTATGTTCGATGATTCGACTCAATTTTCAAAATGTTTTAAGAACTATCTCGTGCAGGTCCAAATTTCCCATTTCTTTTAAGTTTTACAGAATTTTTACGTTAAACTGTGTTTGTAGAAACGTATCGACAGAAGAGAATGCCTACCTTGTGGAATTGTGTCTTAGAGGAGACACTAGATTGCTTACTCTAAATTGGGCATCAATGGCAGGCATTCCTGTGGTACATGTACTAGCTACATTTTCGAACGGAGATAGAAAAAATTTTGGTCAACGATAAAAGAAACCAATAAATTAAGGTTTAAACTGTCAACTTCTGTTAATTTCATGCCTTTAAATGCCAATTCTTCAAAATTTTCTCGCCATCCTCTCGCAGCTTTCTTCCGACTGCTAAACTGTTCCTTTGCTTTCAGAGAATTATTTACGTCAGTTCTTGTTTTGTTTGCCAAAGAAGTCACAAAATTACGTACTTGAAGACATTTACTACGTTTTTGCGAGTTTGATTCTGAAAAAATAAGAGGATTTGGCTGGAACGCCCTGGTTTGTATGAATACTGTAGAAACAATAACGACGACAAATTATACATTATTGTACTAGTAATAATATAATTACACCACAGTTAGTGTGTTGGACGATGTTTTGTTATGTTAGATTTTGTGTAGTAGTACCGCTAAGTTTCTATTTGCAAAGCATGGGAATCGCTAAAACTCTACCAGTGAATGAATGTTTACATAAAGCGGCGGATTCAGTCGAGCAACTTTGGCATTTTGGAGACCAACTGAACCAACTCGGTTTTTGCACATTTCATCATTAAGAAAGCAGAATGGCTAAATGGCAACATAAATCTTAGCTGCAAGTTTCAGACCGATACTCTTTGAATTACCGAACGATCCGGAATAACCGAGAACAAATCGTTTGAGTAAAGTTAAAAAAGGGTGCAGACTTTTTTTGGGCCCACAATGCACTATAATTGTGTGTCTGTGGAATGTGTGGCTAAACAGCAGTGTCAGCAGTTTAATGAGAACTACTTTGAGGCTACACGTACCAAATGTATAGTTGAGAACACTAAATTCACTGAAAGAGGGCGAGGGCACACGGGCACCGTGCCAATGTACACAATATACAGCGGAAAACAGAGCACATAAAAGTTCGGCAAAACTTAGAATTTGAATAATTAACTCAACATTGCCGGTGACCCCGGCTCGGCAGCAGACACACGCAGACAGCCAGCAGAGACGTTCCATCCGACCGCTTCAAGGCACACTAAAACACGCTCAGCCTCCTCCTTCTCCTCCTCCTGCTATGCACACTCAGCTCCGTTGCTTCCGCATCGGTCTGGATTGGATCGGTCGGACCGCTCGCAGACACCGCTCAGTCGCTGTCATCGACTGTTCAAATGTCTCACATCCAGCACGATCACCTACAGTACATAGGTACGTGTAACAAATCAACCGCACTAAGGGGTGGACTGCTAAAACTCGTTAAATAAGGGAATTTTCGGCTAAAACGTAATAAATTCGATACAAGATACAGCCAAAAACAGTTCTTAATGAAGCAATTTTAGCAATTAGAAATGGTAAAAAATTGCAAAAATTATTTATACAAATTTGCGTCCGGGAAAAAGCGTACGGGGGTGATGGGTCGAAAAATTATCTCCGGGAGTCCCCATGGGGGTTTGGCCCTTCCCGTGGGGTCAATCCCCTGTTACGTGTAGGCAGCACATACGCAACAGGGGACTTTGCAAAAGCCAACTCCTGAATCTTTTGAAATTTTTTCATAATTTCAGAAAAACGATTGTTGGGCTCAATCTTAGTTATGCTTTTCCACTTCTCCCCTTTCGATTTTTCTCATAAGTAGTACAGTCAGACACTTAACGCCGTTTATGGTATTAGCACCATATAAGGTGCCGGTACCATACAGTATATGGTACCGCACTAGTGTAGTGGCACCATATACGGCACCCCCACGTTTGGGGACTGCTGTGGTACCATAATATAATATATTATGATATTATCATATGATATTATGATACCCCGACGTTCTGCCACTGTGGTGGTACCGTATATGGCACCCCTACCTTAGAATTGGTAACTGTACCGGTACCATTATAATGGTACCATTTCATTCAAATTTTGTACTATATATGGTTACCGGTACCATATATGGTGCCACTAACCTAGGTACCGGTACCATAAACGGCGTTAAATGCCTGACTGTAGTAGTAGTAGTTTTTGCACTAGGTTTTGGTTATTTTCTGGAATTTCAGACAAAGTTGATTAAAAATTTGCTGTGCTATGAAACAACTGTTCTTGCCCGAAATTTCGATCTTTTCAGTGATTTTACCCCGACTCCGCTGACCTGCCAGAGAAGAATCGAATCGACCCAGAATATAACCTCAACGATTCTTACCGTTCCGTCGCTGGCCGATGCCCCAACTTTGTCGCCTCTGCTGTTCCAACAAACTTCGAAAATGCCGCCATCAGCAATGCCACCGGTGTAACTTTGTATAAGTTGTCCGCTCTACAACACAACACTGCTGCTTTCTACAGACCCACTACACTACCAACTCTCTCTATAACCTTGAGGCTTCCTTCTAAGCAAACAAATTGGACTAGAGGCGTACGGAACATTCACACATGTACTGGGTAGGGGTTTGGGGCTACCCCTAGCTAGAAAGGCGAACCCACGACAATTTTGGGAACCACACCACCCCACCCGACCCAAAAATACAAGTACTAGTAGCGGCTCCCTGACTCAGAAATCACTTAAAATTTTTAGCTTAAAATTCGCTTGAAAAGCCTTTGGAAACCGAATTTGGCGTTTCCACTGCTGCCCTTTTATTGTTTTTATTACTTATTTATTGCCCTTTTTCGCTCTAAAACGCTATTAGGCAGCTTAAAATAGCGATTTTTAGCCTCCTTACTGAGAAAAACGTGCTAAAACGCATTTCCAGGCGTTTTGAGCTTGGACCCTCTCTGGGCAAAACCCATCCGATCCCCCACCTCACGCAAAACTCCCCCTCCCCAACGCCAGCCCGGACCTGTTTATGTTGACACTGATATCGTGGAAAGAGTGTAAAAATCAAAGTACAGCAGGCAGCGTACCTTAGTTTCCCAGACATAGACGGACCTGTCGAAGGAGCCGCTGGCCAGGTACCTGCCGTCCGGGCTAAAACCAACGCTGTAGACCGGCTCCTGGTGCTTGGACAGCGTGCGCAGACAAAGTCCCTTCTCCACGTCCCACAACCTCACCGTGGCGTCAAACGATGCACTGTAAAGCAGAAATTTGCATAGACCACAGACCACAGTACACTACTAGTAGTAGAGAGAGCCGACCTGGCAAGCATTTGGCCAAGCGGCGACCATTTAATCGTATAAATCTCCTTGTTGTGAGCTTTCAAGTCGTGTAGGCACTTGTCCTGCCGCATGCTCCAGATCTAATATAATATGATAATACAAAAACTGCCACATAGTCACAGTGACGTATCCAGGATTTCGGAAAGGGGGTGTAAAATTTTCAAAAAGTGCCTGGTTGGGCCGCTGTCCAACCAGGATAAGAAAATTTAGCAAAATTTGTCTTCAAAAACGCGTTTAAAACACATTTCAGGCTTAAAATTAACAGAAATTACAAGTTTTAGTACAGGGTGTCTAAAAAAATAATCACATTTCTTTTTACTGCCATTTCCGCAAATTGGGACCAAATAGGCTGACATTTGGATCATAGGTGCCAAAAATTCGGTGAATTTTATGTGTTAAAGTTTGGTGCACTAGGTTTGACTCATTCCTGAGAAATTTCAAAAAAAGTGAAATTTGGTAATTTCAATAGTGAAAGCCGGTCACCGAAAAATGGAAACACTTCCTTTTCCTGTATCTTTCCTAATTTTTGTCGGAATTGGATGAAATTTGGAGTGTAAACGCAGAAGTTCAGGGTAATCCGTGTGTAAAAAGTTGACGCACAAACTCCAACGCTATCGTTAGAGTTTAGGCGATAATGTAATGTAACGTTTTTTCGGTGACCGGATTTCGCTATTGAAATTACCAAATTTCACCTTTTTTGAAATTTCTCGAGAATTGGTCAAGCCTAGTGCACGAAACTTTAACACAAAATTCCCCGAATTTTGGCATATATGGTCCAAATTTCAGCCTATTTGGTCGAAATTTACGGAAATTGGCAGTGAAAAGAAATGTGATCATTTTTTCGGCGACCGGCTTTTGATTTAACAAATTCACTTTTTTTGAAATTTCTCGTGAATGAGTCAAGCCTAGTGCACCAAACTTTAACACATAAAAATGCCCGAATATTGGCACCTATAGGCCAAATTTCACCCTATTCGGTCAAAATTTGCGGAAATGGCAGTAAAAAGAAATGTGATCATTTTTGAGACGCCCTGTAGTTTAAAGTGGCCTGGTTGGGCTTCTGCCCGACCAAGGCGAGAAAATTTTGAAAATTTAGCCTTCAAAAACGCATTTAAAAGGCATTCTGAGCACAAAATAGCCAGTTTTGGTTCATAATTCATTAGTTTCGCTTATTTTTGACAGACTTTCTCTTCCTACCTCCACCGCAAAGGGGGGTCTACACCCCCTGTAAACGCCACTGCATAGTCAACAAGAGTAAGCTACCTTTAAGGTCATGTCGTCCGAACAGGAGGCTAGAATTCTGCCCTGAGGGTCCCATTTTATTGCGTTCACCTCGTTCTGGTGTCCCTGAGCAGAGAGAGAAATAAGAAGTTGCACAGAGAGTAGCAGTAGCAGTGTAGTATGTACCTGGAATGTTTTAATCGGTCTATCGTGACTGAGCTGACAGACGTGAATTTTCATGTCGGTGCTGCAACTGGCAAAAGTGTCGTCCGACTGCCAGTCCACGTCCAGAGCCGGCGCGTCGTGGTAACTGAACTGCTGGATCTGGGTGCCTTTGGTCGGGTCCCAGATTATCGTCGTCTAAAACTTCCAACGCTCTTTATAATCAGCCATGCATGCTCATCAACTTTCATTAGAAGTGCCTTATGTACATGTACTGTAGCTTGCACACACCCTGTTGCCCCGACTAGATTGTTTAGGCACCCAAAATACAGGTACTAAGGCAGTTCCAGTACTAACAACCTGGCTGAGAAATCGGTAATTTTAGCTTAAAATCAACTTAAAAAGCCTTTGGTAGGCAACCGAATTTGGCGTTTCCGCGGCCAAGACAAATCGGTGCTTATGGAAGACCCTTTCACTCATTTTATTTACCTTTAATAAAACGTGCTAAAAACGCATTTCCAGGTGTTTTTGAGCTTTTTTGACCCGATGGAACCCACATGGCAGGCAAACCCTCCTACCTCCCTTCAGGGGTGTATGTGGCTTTTCGGCCGGCGGCCAAGTGAATAAAAAATCGCTTTCACAGTCGTCAAAACTGGATGGACAGGGTATGTATGGGCCGTCGAGCAGAGTTTTGGCCGAAATTTTCTGTTTTTTTTCACAAAAGGTCGCCCAAATTTTCAATTTGAACCGGAACGCCTCAGGCAAACCTCCCCAAACAGCAGCCTCAATAAGCTGCTACATGTATGCTGAGCTTTTCTATATTCTCTTGTGTAATGTATGGGCAGGGGAGGACTCAAAAACGAGCTCAATCAATTTTCTCGGCAACTGTTTCCGATCAATCTCTGCCGGTAGTCGTGCCAAAAAGCCACACCGCACTCCTGTCGGCCGCATAGTTTATATAACTATTAACCCTGCAGTATTATTACTAACTATTAGGCAAGGAAACCACCTTCCATTAGCATAAATTCAGTCAAGTGGTCGCCGCCTAGAAGCCAAAACCTACGTAGGCAGGCAGGCTGGGGGTTTTTGTCAAGTTAGCTCAATTATAATTGCGAAAGCCTGTCTGCGTCTGCCAGGCGCACTTAGGGAATTCTCTCAGCTAGTCAGAACACCGGTCTTTGAATTGCCCACCAAAAGTCTGTGCTCAATGCGTGTAACAGAGATTCCGAAAATGTCTATCCAAAGCATGAGCTAGAACTTCTCCATACTCTTACATTTTGCTGGAAAATTTTCCCTTTTTTCAGTCAGAAACATTATCAAAACTGACTGAGACTTTTTGAGCGACTATTTTTAGTACTGAAAGAAAGATTTCCCTTATTTTTTTCGAGTAAAGCAGAACACAACTGCATGTAAATCAAGCAGCTGTTGCCAAGTTAGGAAGAGCAAACAGCTGCCGGTGATAAAAGCCAATTAATCAGCCGCTTCCGGAAGCGCGTAACCACCTGTCGGCCGTCGGAGGGTGACGTCACTGGAAGCGACGACGGCTGTCTCTAAGGACATGAGTCAGCGGCTGTCAATACGTTCCAATTTTGCCCGGCAAATGCATCCACTGATCGATAGAGCGCGCGAGCGCACTAAAAACCCGTTTCAAAGCGGGCCCCTTTTTGCGTTTGTTTTCTAAACGCTGCAGCCCAGCAGCAGTGGCAGCAGCAGCAGCACCGGTTGCGTCACAGCCGAGTGTCGGACCGACGGACTTGTTTGCGTAGCATCAATAGGCGCGCAGAATCGATAAAAACACAACTACACACACTCACACTCTCACTCACCTTATCAACGCCGGCGCTGAGAATATAATCACCGCGTCTGTTCCATTTCAGCGCGAAAATCGGGCCTTTGTGCGCGCCCAGCGTGTTGCGTAAACGACCTAGAGACAGAAAAAACAATCAATAATTATACTATCTGTTTTCTTTTACTACTACAGCCTGCCACTTAACGCCCTTTATGGTACCGGTACACCTAGGCTAGTGGCACCATGGTACCCCTACGTTCGGGGACTGTGGTGCATACATGTAATAGGGGGTCTGCCCCCGACCCGACTTAGGCCAGACCGACCCCCCGGACCCGAGACAATTTTTCCGACCCCCTCCGATTTTCTGGCAAGTAATTTTTCGGGCAATTTTTTTTGCAATTTCAGACACTAAAATTGCTGAAATCGCCTGTAAAACAGCACTTTTTAGCTGTATTTCAGCCCAAATTAGCGATTTTTGACGATTTTTAGCCGAAAAACTGCGATTTTGAGCGTTTTTACTGCCCAACCCCTTCCTACAAATTGGGCTCAGACCCCCGGCCGGCGCCAGACCCCCAACCCATTCGCGGCTAACCTGTTACATGTAGCTGTGGGGCACCGTCCGTCACCATATGGTGCCCCTACCCATGGCCACGGGTGCCGGTACCATGCATACATGTAACAGGTCATCCGCCGATGGGGGGAGGGGGGTTGGGGGGGTCTGGCACCGGCCGGGGGGGACTGAGCCAAAATTTTGGGGGAGGGGGGTGGGCACTAAAAAACGCTCAAAAATCGCAATTTTTTGACTAAAAATTGCCAAAAATCGCTAATTTCGGCTGAAATACAGCTAAAAAGTGCTGTTTTGCAGGCGATTTTGGCAATTTTTGTGTATGAAATTGTAAAAAATTGCAAAAATTTGCTTGAAAATTTACTTGCCAGAAAAATCGGAGGGGGGGGGGGGGTCCCATCTGGGGGGGTCTGGCCTAAGACGGTGGGGGGCCGCCCCCCCCAGACCCCCCCTGTTACATGTATGGTACCATGTATGGTACGAAATCTGAACGGAGTGGCAACATATGGTACCGGTACAGTACCAATGACAAGGTAGGGGTCCATTATGGTACCACGACAGTGGTCGAACGTGGGGGTACCATATTATGGGGCGTGTTCCCAGTTCCGACTTTCCCAATTCCGACTTTCCCAGTTCCGATGTTCCCAGTTCCGACTTTCCCAGTTCCGACTTTTCCCAGTTCCGACATTTCCCAGTTCCGACTTTCCCATTTCCGATGTTCCCAGTTCCGACTTTACAATGACATTCACTATATTTTATACAGACAAGAAAATATAAACATACAAGAATATGTAGCTACGTAATGCTCAATGAGTAGGCTTAGGTTCAGGCTTAGGCTTTAGAGCATAGGGCTTCGGTTCAGGCTTAGGCTTAGGGGTAGGGTTAGGTTCAGGCTTAGAGCTTAGGTTCAGGCTTAGGCTTAGGTTCAGGCTTAGGCTTAGACTTAGAGCTTAGAGGTTGCGTTCAAGCTTAGGCTTAGGTTCAGGCTTAGGCTTAGACTTAGAGCTTAGCGGTTAGGTTCAAGCTTAGGCTTAGACTTAAAGGTTTGGTTTTGGCTTAGGGGTAGGGTTAGGTTCAGGCTTAGACTTAGACTTAGAGGTTAGGTTCAGGCTTAAGGGTTAGGTTCAGGCTTAGGGCTTAGGTTCAGGCTTAAGGGTTAGGTTCAGGCTTAGGGCTTAGGTTCAGGCTTAGGGCTTAGGTTCAAGCTTAAGGGTTAGGTTCAGGCTTAGGGCTTAGGTTCAGGCTTAGGGGGAGGTTCATATTTAGGCTTAGGGGTGAGGTTCAGAAAAGTCGGAACTGGGAATGTCGGAACTGGGAAAAGTCGGAACTGGGAATGTCGGAACTGGGAAAGTTGGAACTGGGAAAAGTCGGAACTGGGAACGTCGGAACTGGGAAAGTCGGAAATGGGAAAGTCGGAACTGGGCACAAACCTATTATGGTACCACTACTAGCCTAGGTACCGGTAGCATAATATGGTGCCAGTAGCATAAACGGCGTTAAGTAAGTGTCTGACTGTACAAGTATCGATTGTAATTGTTACCGTCGGTGGTCCAAACGCGCGCGTAACCGTCGTAAGAACCCGTGGCCAGAAGATCGCCGCCGCTCTGTAATAAAGAAAAAGAATGTGCACAGAAAATTAGCATAGAGCAGTAAGTACATTCCAGTCGAGGGAGGTGACGTCCTTGTTGGAGGGAACGATCTTGTCATCCTTCTGAATGCAGTGCTTCAGTACCAGCGACTTCTGCTCTATCGTCTGTGCGCTGGTCGACGGACCGTTATCGATCAGATTCCATATCCTCGCTGTGCTGTCACCCGACCTAAAAACTTTTCCATACTACATACATTCAACAGGTGCTGACCGGCCTAAGGGAGAGGTTTTTCGTCAAGTGCAAAAAGCTCCAAAACGTCTGGAAATGCGTTTTTAGCTCTTTTTTTCAGTAAGGAGGCTAAAAATCGCTATTTTCCCCTGCCAAAAAGCGTTTTAGAGCTAAAAAACAAGCAGAAAATGACAAAAAACTACTTCTAAAAACACCGATTCCTCTTAAATATCAGCAGCGGGAACGCCAAATTCGATTTACAAGGTTTTTCTTTCTAGCTTGGGGTAATCCCCAAACCCCCTAGTGATTGTATGGTCAAACATGTAACAGGGGATCTGCCCAAAACCTTCAGATAGGAGCTGTCCGAGTCGATTTTTGCACCCCTCCGATTTTTCTGACAAGCAATTTTACTTTAAAAAATTGAGACACTAATGTTGCTGAAATCTTCTTGCAAAAAACAGCAGTTTTAGCTGTAAAAAGCCGCGATTACTCCTATTTTTACCACTTATAATAGCCCAAAGTTGCGACTTCCGAGTGGTTTTAGGTGTTTTTATACCTCCAACCGGCACCCGCCTTCGATGGATGACCTGTTAACATGTATTGGCACAGCAATCTATAATTTTTATGACAGGCAATTTTTCTGATTTTTTACTGATCGCAGAGAGATTCATTCAAAGCAAACAAGTCATTTTTTAAACTGTACTCCAGTGGTAATTGATTTCTACCACACCTAGTCATTTAGTGCGAGGCGGGGGTGGGTGGGTGGAACACGTAACGGCAATCAATCAGACGACTGGATTTCAGTGCAACTAATTATCCGATCAATTACCCTGAGGCGAGCAGGTCGCTTTTCGGATTCCAGGCACAAATGAACACCTCTGACTCGTGTCCCTTCAGAAACATCAGTTTGTCTCTGGGCATCTCAATACTGACTGGCGCCGAATTGGCCGTCACGGCCGCGGCCGCTTTCTTCTCTTCAACAAAGTCCACCTCCATCGGCTGTGGCGGCCCGGCCGCGCTCGGTCCGTTCAAGACGAGGGGCTTGCGCGGCGGCCCCGGCTGACCATTGCTGACCAGCGGCCGGTCGTCCGGCGAGACCGCAGCGGCAGGCACCTTCGGCACTTTGGCGTGCGGGGGACCGAAGTTCTCCTTAGAGGTGGAGGGCTGGGCCTTGCAAACGCGGATTTTGTTGGAGTCGGCCAGACTGTCCGGGACCACCGCCTCTATCAGCGAGAGCGGCTGCACTAAACTCCGTTCGGTGCCGTCCTCGCTGGCGCACAGTTCGGCCTCGGTGTAAAACAGTCCCTTCTGAATGAGAGTGAGCAGGGCGGCCGGAGGGATGGCGGCACCATTGATACCCGCGTCCAATACCCGAGACTCCAGTCCGAATGTATAGGCTGCGTGCGCGAATCCTGCAGAAAAAGAGCACTTAAAAATAGAATATTTTTCAGTAAACGCAGCATTGATTTTTGTTGGTTACAGACCATTTATGATACAGCAGTAACCTTGCTAACAGTTCAAGATTTGGCCAGTAAATGTGGACAGAAAAAAGATGGGTATGTATACATGGGCCGGAGGCATACAAGTAACAGGTCATCCACCGAAGGGGGGTCTGAGCCAAAATTTTGGGAGGGGGTTGGGCACAAAAAAAACGCTAAAAATCGCAATTTTTGGCTAAAAATCGGGTTGAAATACCGCTAAAAAGTGCTGTTTTGCAAGACAGTTTGGAATTTTTTGTGTCAGAAATTGTAAAAAAAATCGCAAAAAAATTGCTCACAAAATTACTTGCCATAAAAATCGGAGGGGGGTCTGGAAAATCGTCCCGGGGGAGGGCCCCCCTCCGGGGGTCTAGCCTAAGTCAGGCAGGCTAAGAGGTGGGGGGCAGACCCCCTGTTACTTGTATCGCCGGAGGGGTGTGAAGGTAGTCTCGGGTCCCGGAAAAAGTCCAAAAAAACGCCTAAAAACGAAAAAAATTTTCCTCCGGGACCAAAATTTTAGAACAGAAAGACGCCCGTTTGTTTACCTTTTCGGCGCCGGCTAACACAAATTTGTTTAGAGTCATTTCGGATGCCACTGTTTGTCTGACACTATATTTGGAAGACAGGGTTTTATTTATAATCGATCAGGTTCCTTTTCAATTGACTGCTATTAAACTCAAACAGTACTGGCACCCAGTCTACAAAGCCGACATGCATGCTATCTGTGCGACGGCCCCGCCAATAAAAACGTGTACGTGAGCCAGTGTCAGAGCGACGCAAAACAGGCTATGGGCCCGAGAGACTGAATCGACTGCTAGCTGCTTGTTAGTTAGTGGCCATTATTTAGACTGAACTTCGAACTCCATTGCCTCCGAAAAAACGTCTGTCAGTCAGGAGGGGCCGTATAGCTGCCCGGCCTAAACTGGTTTTAAACAGGCGCCGGCACAAAAAACTGGTCAAGGTTGCGTCGGAACTTCGAGGTTGCACTACTCTAAAAATAGCCTCCGGGTTAGAGAGAGAGAGAGCCGACCCCCGGTTAGAAGAAAGTATCGATTAAGAGCAGACAGCGCACAGACAGGAAAATGCCGGTGTGAGAGCGCGATGAATAATTCAGAGATTCACCTGCTTCCTGTAGATAGCGGTAGACCAGGTAGTTGACCTCTTCACTCGTCAAACTCATCTTGACGTATCTTCATGACTTGCCGAGATTAAAGAATCAACACCATCCAAGCTAGTTGGTTGGACTTTTAATACTCCTGCAAAGAACAAGAAGCGTCTTCTGCGTGAGATAGGTGTGTGTGTGGCTTAGCACGCATGCCGCACCAACCAACGCCCGGCCGGCCGGGCAGATTGGAATTCAGCAGAGAGCGGCGGAAGAAGAAATTGAAATTCCGCGACGGTCCCCTGCCTAGCCACTTCTAATGCTATTTGCTAATTAAGAAAACACAAGCGCAGACCGAATCGATAGGCTGGCATACCTAAATTAACAGGTTCCCGTAAGCAGAACAGAAGAGAAAAAATTGTGCTTGCTCCGAAAGAACTGCTGCTTTTTTGCAAAAAAATATAGACAGAAAATAAAGAATAACACTACTTTTTTGCTTGTACACAGGAAACACAGCAAATGCGAACAGTAATATTTGTGCCCGCTATCAAACCAAGTATGTCATTTTACACAAACTACAAAAACTCCAGTGCACATACATGTATATAAGAGGGGGTCTGCCCTCCACGGACTCAGGCCAGACCCCCCGATTTTTCTGGCAAGTAATTTTCTGAGGAAATTGTTTAGAATTTCAGCCACTAAAATCGCCTGTAAAACAGCACTTTTGGCCAAAATTAGCGAGTTGATTAGAGCCCACCCTTCCTAGAATTTCGGCTCAGACCTCCTAAAATCGGGCGGATGCCAGTGGAGAAGAGATTTCCAAATAAACTGATTATGAGAAACGGACAGCTCTGTCTGCCACGACTAATTTTCCTAGTTTTAGACTGTTTTCAGTGCAGTAGAATTTAAACAGTGCACGGACAAGCTGCTCTTGAAGGCCGAGTATGCATGCGGTGCGGTGGCGCGAAAACTAGAGAGATTGGCATTGGCCGCGCCGAGCTGAGCCCTGTTTACATAGGAGGCAGCGAGCAAAAACCGGCCGGCCCTGCACTGGCACGTAATGCGATCGATAACCCAGGGACCGTCTGGCCAGCCTCCCGGCAGAGAATTAGCTGTCCTCAGACAAAGCACTGCACGCACCAATTACCTACTCTCTTGTAACCGCAGGCCTCTTACGCTTAACGGCCCCAAACGCACAACAGAGAGACTGTTAAGGTCAGCTGTAACCTTAACAAGCATGCAATGCACTGCTGCATGGGCTGTGGTGAGTGAGTCAGAGAGAGCTGAATATCTGCCAAAATTGGCTCAAACTAGCTAATTCACACCAACAGAATCTTGTACACTGCATCGTGACGTCACAGACAGCTAAGCAGGCACACAACACTTGAAATTAAGCCACCAATTCTAATGTAAGCAGCAGGACTACTATCACAATCCAAATGAACCAGCGAACAAAATTCAGTTCCCAGCAACTTGGTGTATTTCCAGATGTAGAAAACCGTAGCGATTCAATAGCGCATTTTTATTCAAATTTAAATGCCTGGCAGACAGAATAGCAACCAACTGGAAAGAAACAAAACATAGCAACGAAATTAGCAGCATACTATGGGTGCAGCAGAAAGAAACAAGGACAGAAACAAGCGGAATGTGATGAGACAGCTATATTTGGGCTTATATGATACGGTCCCTAGCGTAGGCCGACCGGTAGCAGTGGAACTAATAAGCGGGCAGACGAGAAAGTAGGCAGAGAAAGAGAATAAGGCTTACCGAGCAATCCTGCAATAGTTTTACTCCAATGCAGCAGTGACCCCTAGCAGAATAAGCCTTAAAAGTTGACCAATATGCAAATATCCCAGCGAAAGGCGTACGCGACTGAACGACGAAAATTTAACGCATCGTAGAAGGTTGGCCTGGCTACGGCTCAACCGTTCTGCTAGTATGCAAGCCAAGGCAGCAAGCTTAAGCCAGGCGATTAATCAGAATAATATTTAAATGAAGTAACAGACACAAAAATTGCATTTATCTGAGGACTTTTTCGCAAAATCGGCGGTAAGCGATAACATGGTTCGTGGTACGAAACGGCAAACACTTCCACACGGCAGTACCGTAGTGCAGCCATTTCAAACTAAGGACAGGAAGACAAAAGCGCCAAGTTCAAATTGGCAGAGTCATTTGAGGTCTTTGACACGTTTGCGAGGTTTCTTGCAACTTTCCGGAATGTCAAATTCTTGAGGAACAGCCAATTTGCTAAGCTGAGCTTCGATTGCACGGATTTTAGCTGCTTTTCTAAAAGAAAATCGAACATCTTTCAAGCTAACAAAGGCAAGAACTGTTTTACTTATTGTCATCCAGATTTTCGTGTGATGCGTCGATCTGAAGAGCTGTACAGGTGGGCCGAAGCTTACGCTTATTTACATTTCCCAGTTGAGAGAAATCCTAGAATTTCTCAAGTTCACAAGTCGTAAACATTTCTAACAGAACCACAAGAACAAACTATTTTTGGGTATACTGTAATCTACGTACAGTACAGTCTAGAATAGGAGAAAGCAAAAATTCACCTCATCTTTAGCCCATTGAACGTTCAGTTTTCGGCCGTTAAACAGAAGACCATCAGAACATCTCAAAGCTGCTTGGGCGGCGTCGCTGCTTTCAAATGAAACGAACGCAAAGCTGGAGGAGGAAGCATCTTGAGTTTGAAGCACGAATTTGAATGAAGCGATGAGACCGAATTTTTGGAACTGACTCAGCAGTTGGTACCGGAAACAAATAAGCTGCTAGCGTAAACGCACAATACCGTGACTCCAATCTTACAGTCATATACAGTAGACATGCAGGGTAGCCTAACCTAGTAGTCGGATATTGCAAGTGTGAGAAACTTTCCGTTTTTTTCAGGTTAGATACCCAAACAGAAGTTTATGACTAGTCAACACAACACAAAAACGAACAACAGCACAGGAATTAAATTATTTACACAAAACACTCACTGAACAATCACAATCTTTCATCACGCTCCCTACCGGGCTTGGTTATGGGTAGCGTTCCGACGATATATCCGCATCGAAAAGTCGATATATCGACCCTTTTTCCAATATCGATAACGCGATATTTCACATCGACACTTTCGATATTTTTCGTGCGGAAAAGTAGGGAAAATACCAAAACTGACATCAAGTTTATTTCTCTGGAATAGTAAAAACAGTTTTTTATGGACAACTTAGAAATCGATGGTATAGTCAAAACCTAACAGTGGCATTATAGCTCTCAGAAACATCAATTTCTTGGCATTCTCAGCTTTCAGACAGCAACGCTTAGGTTCTTAAATGTCTGCAGCAACACCGAAGAGCTGCTCCCACCACACACTTGAAGCAGGAGGGCAGAAGCAGACATAGACTAGCATTTCGGCTGAGGGGTGGAAAATTTTCAAATCCTCAGGGGGTAGCGCCGGCCTGATGGGTGGTTGAAAGGACGGTAAGCAAAACAGTCCGATTCTTTTAGTAAAGTCAAGGTTATTTTGGCTTATTTGTCATTAAAATTAGTTAAAGTACGCTATTCTATCTGAGCTCATTTAAGCCTACTGAGGGGGGAATCGGCCTGACTGCATAACAATAAAATATCGATATCGAATATCGTCCAATTTTGATACCGTCGGAACACTAGTTGTGGGAGCTATTTCGTATTCTTAGCCACCGCTGTAAAGTTCTGGTTCCGGCCGGAACTAGAGTAATTCCAGTCGAAATTATGATTCCGGTTCGATCGCTAGACATACCCCCTGCTACATGTATGCGAACTTAGAACAAAACTGGCTTGTAAATTAGTGTTCATGGTAGATCTAAAACTATGTAACTGATACAAATAGTTTGGGCTTTTGCTATCCAAAATTATACACACAACAAAAAAAAACTGTGTTAGAAAACTTAGCCCGCCTAGAAGGAATCTATCCTCATTTTCCACTAGCTAAAAACTAGGAAAGCAAGAGTCAAGTGCAAAAGCAATAAATAAATAAATAAATCTTACTCTGTAGTAGTTCTGGCCAGATTTCCTATGTACAAGCGGCGCCTTTCAGCCATCTGAATAATGTAGCCATTACACAGAAGCCATTCATTTGATTGCACGTAAGATCTGTCTACGGGCACACCGTTGAGTCAACTCAAACGCAACCCAATCTTATATCAGCTTTTACTGCAAAACGGTCAGTCAGCATTAGGCTCATACATTTCAGCATTCCTTCGTTTCATCTTCGTCAAGGCCACCGAGACTCCAGCATCGTCCGCCACCTCTTGGCTGGGTCGTTTGAGGGGCGGGGCTACGAACTCAGTTTTAGGCTGCTCTTCAAAATGTCCAAATAAGTCAGGCTCCTCCTCCTCCTCTTCCAACTCAATTTGGTCTGGGTTCGAAACAACATTCGGGTTAGAACTCAGTTCCTCTAAAGATCCCACTACAGAAGGGTTCTGAACGCATAACAAGTGGTTCCAGTCGGTGATGCCGAGTTTGGCGCAGAACAGATTAGTCTGCTGGTTACGGTAGTAAAGAGCGTCTGCTGCCGTTCTCTGATTCTCAGTCGACTGGTGGCAAGGGGCGGTGGGCTGGAAGTTGTCAGGAATAGAAAAGTCGCTTTCGAACAGACGCTCCACTTCTGATAATTCGGTCTCGCTCGGTTTGAAATCGAATCGGTCTTGACCGGCAGCCGGGCCCGGCATGTAGGTGAGCTAAAAAAAGGTTTTTGTTAGCTCCTTAGAAATATGTAAGAGCATACAAGGGAAATATTATGTAATAAGTCATTCGCCGGCATTGGAGGGGTTTGGGTCTGATGCCGAGATTTTTTTACTTCTCCACCCGTAAATCTCAACCGATTTGCATGAATCGTTTTTAAATGAACGACAGATAAATTCTTGAAATATTGGTAAAAATTTTATCAAAACACCCTACCTTATTTCCTGAAATATTTATGTTGAAAGTGGAAACAGATTTTGGCAATGAACAAGAGCTATTCCGTTGCACTTCATAACAAAGCAGATTCCTACTTCTGGGGGCTAATGAGACTTTACTGGTGAAGTAACGAGCGTGTGTGTCACCAGTAAAGCCTCGTGACGTTAGCCCTTAGCAGTAGGAATCTGTTTTATTAAGAAGTGCAATGGAATAATAGAAATCGCTCTTCTTCTGTTTTGACTTTAAGGCCAAATATCTCAGGAGCTAGGCAGAGTATCGTAATAAAATTGTCACAAATCTTTCAGGAATTTAGTTGTCTTCCAAGTTTCTTGCCGCAAAGAGATGGGTATCCGCCCATTTCGTCCCCTTGCTGTTAGTCCCGGCTGTTTCGTCCCGACCGATTCGTCCCGGCCAAGTTTTAAAGTGACCGTTTCGTCCCGGTTCACAAAGTGAAACATGCACATCCAAGGCGCGAAAACCAAATCGTTCATTCTTTTGAACAGAAGCCAGTCTGTCATATGTACTCATACTATGCTCTGTACCTAATGGTCTAGGCCGCAAAGCCCTATGCACGTGGTCAGTGTTGCCAGGTGCTAGCCAGTCAAGTATACTACCGCCAAAAGTATACTACTTTATACTACGATTTTCGACAATATACTATGTTTGCATACTACACTGCAAAACTGTCAGATCAAAGGTTTAAAGCATAGAAATCTGTTATGTAATTCTAACAGCAATGGCAGAAGCGTGTTTTAATTTCGACTCAAAGGGTTTTTACACAAGCTAAAGTTTCAATGACTTTACCAGTTTGCATATGGTTTATACTTCCCGTTCCCCCCAGGGGTAAGCAAGTTTAAATTTAGATGGAAGTGGTTTCGATTCGACTTTTAAAAATACATGGGCTGGGGGCCTAGGGGCCTTACGATCCCAATCCGGCCAAGGCCCTCATCAGGCGTCCAGCCCCCTATCCCCTCTAGATTCTAAACTTCTGAGGCATCATATTCTAACTTAGGACGAACAAAACTTTTGTACAGTTTGACAAGAAAATCCTTGATAATCAGGTACAGGCACAGGTATACCTGATCCACAGTACCGCAAAGAGTTGGTCGTCGGCACAAAGCCCAAGCCAGGCCACCGAAAACCACTGTGTACCTGGCATTTGACCTCTTGGTAAGTTGTGGCGCATTTGGCATTTGATTTTGCCGCCGCCTTTGCAGTATACTGTAGTTAGCACCGGGACGAAACGGTCACGCTTAAAAAATGGCTGGGACTAAACGGTTGGGACGAAACAGCCGGGACGAACAGCAAGGGGACGAAACGGTCGGGACGAAACGTCCTACAACCAAAGAGATGATGGTCGGCGCAAAGCCCAACCCAGGCCACCGAAAGCTGGTAACAGCGAGTAGGTAAATGGGAACCGACTGGAGCTGCCTAAGCACCTAAAGCTACAATAACTACCACAGATCTGTTGGGACATACCGGAACTTGGACAGCTAACACAAAGACCCACCCAGACTGACACCGAGCATGTGTTTAGGCTAGTAGCGAAGAAAGGGCAAAGCGTGGGTGTGCGTGATGGGCGCACTGTGGCCTAACGCAGGGGCTACGGCCCCGCCCTATCAATCCATCCATACTGCCTATACGGCCAGACACGCACTACAAACAAACTGACCACAGGCTTAAGGCTGAGCAGAAAATCAGTGGATCTAAGCACAGCCAGCCACTCTCTATCGTAGCAGAGTCTTTGCTGCAGGTCTCCAGACGATTCCACATCCACGATATCCATAAAGATTCTTCTTGGATTCCCGGTCGGCTTGTCCAGTGCCAGAAAGCTGGTAGCAGCCGATTCGGCGCCGTGCCGAACGGTGGCGTCGAATTTGACGTGCATGTGCGCAGAGAACCAGCGTCTGGGTCGCAGTTCGTGCAGCAGAGAGGCGGTGGCCGGGTTGCCCAAGGTGCCTCTCTCGGCGTCCGACCGGAAGAACGGCTTTATCTTGAACAGACGCGTCTCGTTGCCGTCTTTTTCTATTCCGCGCGGCCAGTCGTGCGAGATCATTATGTCGAGAGCATTGCCTGCAAACGTTTGTGTCGGTTAAACTAAGTTGTTCGGCAATTTGCATTTATCCGCCAACGCATACATCTTTGTGTTCTGGTTCCAACTTCGTAATACTGAGGCACTTTACGCCGCATGGAAATGGCACCACATGTTAGAGGTACAATGTACCGTACCCAGACACGGGCTGTTGGGGTGGACCCTCCGAAAATTTTCCATAATATTTTTCCAGTGTTAAAATGTCAGAAATACCAAATCTCGTTTTTTCTTGACTTTATGAAAATCAGACCTGCCTATACAACCGTAATTGACTATTTTATCTGGAGTTCATTAGCATTCCTTACAAAATCTGAACATCACGGTTGGGAATAACTGAGTAGGCATCAGTAGGCAAACTAGATAAAGTGCATGTTTTCTGATCAGTTAGAGCGTTTAATCAATAGATATCTTCTATTTAGAACTCATTTTAAACTAAATTATTATACCACATACACAATTTTTTTCAGTAATTTCGAACATATCAGTACCTTCGATTGAATATTCCATTTTTTTGCGAGCCCCCTAGAAAAATTTCCCTGGAACATCTTTACTCCTAGTACTTGCATTTTTTGGGTCGAGGTAGAGTTTCCGGCTATGTAGGGTAACACCAACCCGGTAGTACGCCGTATGTTACTCCTTATGTAAATGGTCCGCCAAAAAAAAACAACTAAGCAGATTTTCTGCTGTAGCAACCGCAAATCTCAACCATTTAGAAAGAATGACTCCTTTTTTAAATGAAAGATAAATAAATTCTTGAAAAATTGATGTAACATTGATAGTCTGCTTAGGTCCTGAGATAATTGTCCTCAAAGTCAAAATAGAGATTTTGGCTATAAACAAGAGTGATAAAGAACAACCCAGCAGATTATTTACTTTTGAAACCATGAATCTCAACCGATTTGAATGAATCCTTCTTTTGAATGAAAGACTGATAAATTCTTCAAAGATTGGTTTAATTTTTATTGAGATTCACAGTTTAGTAGTTGAGATATTTTCCCTCTAAGTCGAAACAGATTTTGGCAAAGAACAAGAGCGATTCCGTTGCATTTCATAATAAAGCAGATTCCTACTGCTGGGGCTAATGATACTTTAGTGTTGAAGTAAACCGAGTTTCTGTGTCACCACTAAAGCCTCCAATAGCCCTTAGCAGTAACAGGAATCCGTTTTATTACGAAGTGCAGAATAATAAAAAAACCCTCTTGTTCACTGCTAAAATCACTGTTTTGAATTTGAGAGCCAATATCTCAGGAACTAATCAGAGTAAATTAATTAAAATTTCAGCAATCTTTTAAGAATTTATTTATCTTTCATTTAATAAAGGATTCATTCAAATCGGTTGAGATTTGCGGTTGCTACAGTGAAAAATCTGCTGGGTTGTTTTTTGGCAGACCCTGTATATCGGAAGGGTGTGAAATCTTGAGCTTGGCAGTTTAGGAAATGTGTAAGAGGAACCCCGAACACCTACCATGTTCTTGTTTGATCTGCTTCAGTCGGAACACCTCCAAATTCCTCAGATGGTAGATGCTGCGTTTGGAGTCCTCCGTAAAAGGAAGACACTCGTAGTGTCCCTTCTGATAGTGAATTCCCTTGTAAATTCCAGAAATACCGCCAATCCGAAGTCCTTTGAACTGAATGACACTAGCGAAACCCAGATAATAAACGTTGGGAGCCACCCAACCGCCGTATGGCAACTCCAGCAGATAATTGGAAGCCTCGTGGTTGCCTCCAATAAATAGGGTGAGAACAGGAGCAGCGCTCTCGCCTGAGTAGTACTTGTAGAAGGTTTGTAATAGCTGGTACTTCTGAGGCACTGCCATGCATTTCAGGTCACTGTAGTTACGCACTGCCTAAACAAATGGTTAGAATAATAATAAACTATGCATAAATCACCACAATACACCGAAAATGGGCAAAGGGTTGCCGACCTCCTCAGGATCTATCTACCTACACAGCCCGCTCAGGCCGCCGCTACCCCTGAGGAATTTTGGAAGAATTTTGTATAGAAAATTATAATAAAAGTATGTCTAGGTGTAATTTGGGCTCTACCACCAGATCCACTCCACTTAACCAGCTGAAGCCGACTATTCTTGCTGGACCCACCCACCAAAATGGCCGCTCCCCCAAAATCGGTAGGTTCACCTCGAATTTCTCAGATTTGGACCACCCACAACAGTGTATACAAAAAATGGCTAGTTTAGGGCGAAAAAAACGATAATCTGGGCCATACATGGGCCGGAAAAATGGGTTGGGGTAGTCAAAATTGGAAAATTTGGGGTTGGGCCTGCCGGTTTAGGGGGGTCGCGGCGATTTTAGTAGGTGGGGTCAGGAACAAAAGTCGGCTTCAGGTAGGTGAACGAACGAACGAACAAACTTTTATCGCCCAACACAAAATAAAAATAAGAGTTAGCAAATGACATAAAACGCGGTTACAGTGTAAAACGACGGCATATGGAGGCGAAAGGCCAGTGGACAGCCACAAGGGCTTTACACCGCCTTAAACAGACATTAGTAAAACGTTAGAAATTACACAAAGTTTAGGTACTGGTCAAAGTTCAGTTTTCTTAGTTCTCGAGTAAAAGAAGCAAGGTTTTGTGCTATGGTGACCTCATCTGGAAGAGAATTCCATGTTTTCAACGTTCTTAAAGCAAAGGAGTGTACCCTGCAATTTATGTAGCTTTCCAACGATGGCACAAACAGTTTATAAGTTCCTCTAGTTTTTGACACTGGATTCCAACTGAAAAAGTGATCAAAATCTAAATCCACCAGACCATGTACGATTTGGTATACATACTGGAGATCAATGACGAGCCTGCGACGTTCGAGTGTTTCAAGGTCCAGTAGTTTTAGCCTGGGGTGGGTGGGGTCTTGGGAGGGTCGAGCTGTTGGGGAGTGGGAAAAGCCCCCGGATTGGGCAAACGTCCCCGTCTGAATTGAAGTTAGAACGATTTCTTTCTATGGATGAGAGATTAGCAGAAAAGGAAGGAGATACCTGGAAGTCGCCGCAGCAGAGCAGCAGCTCAATCGGACGGTCGGTGTGTTGCTGATTATGAGACCGGACGCAGTCAAAGATTCTGTCCAATTCCCCGTGAGCGCAACCAGCCACAGCCACGCGCACTTTAGGTGCGGCCGGGTTTTCTTCTGTTGTTTCTGGCATTCCTTCTTCTGCTGACATTTCTCTTTACCACCTCACCTTGTCCTTTACACTCTAGACTCCTACCTACACAAAGAACTGAGAAAGCACCTGACGTGAATATGAAACGAAGAAAAGTATAAAAAAAGTTGACATTTTCCTCTTTTTTACTGGCAAACTCTAATCTGCACGAGCAAGTGCTAGCGTGTGAGCCGATGCCTAACCATACCGTAACCATAGCAGCGCCGCAACGCTCCGAACTTGCGCCAAATTCAAACCGCTCCAGTATTGGCACACCGCTTCAAGTCTCCAAGCCTACCATTCACTTTGTCCAGATCATGCACGACTTCGACTTCGAATTCTTAAACCCCAAATGTTTTTTTTTTCATTGAAATTTGCGTCCTGGAATTTTTTGGGATGCATTTTCTTTGCACCGGGTTTTTGTGGGTAAAAACTTTAGGGTGGATCCCTGGGGTGGAGAAAAAACAGACCAAAAATATATGACGCAAAAATCACAAAAAATCATTTTTAGCCGGTAAAAATTTTAGAGGGATTAAAATTATAGAGGAGGACAAATAAAGCACCTCCAAAATACAGGGATCAAAAAATTTCGAACCGAATTTAGGGGCAAATAAAATCCTGAAAAATACAGGGTGCAAATTTTAAAGGTGTGCACATTTTAGGGGCCAATTAAAACGACCCGAAAAACACAGGGCTTAAAAAGCACCTTGAAAAAAGTCAGGGGAGACTGCATCGGAGGCATACGGGCATTCTGAAGGAAAATCGTCAGTTTTATTGATTGCCGCAATAGAATCGACCGATTCTTGGATTATACATCGGCTTAGCGAATCGCAGTTGGCCAGAACATGTGTAAGCGAAAGGCCAGACCGTATCGAAGAAGTACCACAGCTACAAGAGTTGAAATCGGTGCAAATTGTAGGAAAATCGTCAGTTAGCTGATTTTCACAACCGAATCGGCCGATTCTCGGAATAGTAATTCGGAATTACGAATGGGAGTTTGCCATTTTACTGTTCGGTTCGATATTTAAAATATCGAATCGGCGCAAATAACATGATTTAACATGCATTTTGCGAGAAAGTCAACTTAAGGTAAAGAATAAGGGAAGGTGTTTAAGCAACTTTTTTTCGTGGATCCGGCTGGTAGCCAAACATGTTAAAATAGATGTCAAACGAACACCAACGGTGCATGTTCGAACACCAGCGACCCCCTAGAACCGGAGCTGTACCCCCCCAAAGTTGGGTCGGTAACCCCTTTTCGGCCATTTTCTCGACATTTACTCAAACGATCACCATTCACTCGTTTCTCAAGAGTCAGAACAGGCGTGCACATGGTTGGATAGCCCTGGCAGTTGCCTTTCAGAAGCTGCACACAGCGCTTCCGGAACGTACCCGATTAGCGAGATATTCTCCGAAAACTACGAAATTTAGTGAAATTCCGACTCGATTTTTTTCCGAAAAATCGCTGTAACTTCTGCCATACATGCGGCGTCAAGCTGATTTTTGCTAAAAAGATAAAACGCAAAATGCCAAACAAAATTAACCTATTTTGGAGGCAAGTTGTTGGGGTCAGGGGGGTGTGTTTTGCAATTTGAAGCCAGTTAAAAAATATTTTTTGCTCAGAATAAAAAACAAACACACAATTCTGGTGCAGTTTTACCCGCTGATTACGAATATGAACTCGGTTTGGCTGGATTCCTTTCGGTTCGGGAGAAATTTGCATCCAAATCTTCGAGTGGCTGTATTTCTAAAGTGGCACTGCTCATTAGCATGAGCAAGAACCATGCTAGAAAGCAGTTTTTCTTATGTAGTTTTTGATGCTGATTCTGAAGATAATCATATTTTTTATCTACATTGAGCAGTTCTGAAGATATGGGCATTTTGAGAATTTGCGAACAAAACCGTTGCAGTTGGTATGCAATGGTGGTTTGAAATGTTACTCAATTCTGTCATATGCTAGATACGGAGCCATGGAATTAGCATCACCGAATGCAGTTTTTGCCGCTGATTATGAAAAGTACCTCTATTTTTGAATCGGACAGCTTCTGAGTGAGTTACTTAGGCCTGGTGCCCTGTCATCCACATTATAAGAAATTTATCAAACAGGTGCGTGAAATAGCAACTGTTATATGAAGTTTTCCTCGCTGATTCAGAATATAACCTTATTTTTGCGCTACAATGACCTTGTCACGAGTTGTAGACCTCTAAAGTTACATCAATATCCATGCTTTCAGGAGTGGTAATCTGGAAATGGATAGTCTGTGCTTTGGCACTTGTGAAGTGAATTATCTATCAGAAAATAGTGTATCCGAACTATTTTCGACCGCTGATTTATAAAATGACCTTATTTCTGCTCTACAAGCCTTTCGTTTTAAGGTTCTGTCATATTCTTGTGAAAGAAGTGCAGAAAGTTGTATCTTGAAATCAATAGCTTAAAATCATAATGAGTAAATGTCGAGAAAATGGCCGAAAAGGGGCTACCGACCCAACTTTGGGGGGGGGTACAGTTCCGGTTCTAGGGGGTCGCTGGTGTTCGAACATGCACCGTTGGTGTTCGTTTGACATCTATTTTAACATACTTGGATACCAGCCGGATCCGCGAAAAAAAGTTGCTCGAACATCCTAAGTTGACTTTCTCGCAAAATGCATGTTAATTATTATTTGACGCAAATTTTGTAGTTCGTGCGTTTTTCTACTTGGGGGCGTGCAAAAATTACGTAATGGTATTTTTGCCCATTTTCGGACCTCCCTCCCTAATTACGTAATAATTTCGCTACTCCCCCCGAAATTTCAATTTTTTGAAGAGATAGAGCCGAAATTTTTGCGTTTAATTCCATGTAAAATGGCGTTTTTATTAAAATAACGTCTGTATACAGTAACGATTTATAATTTTCTTAGTTTTTTATTGATGAACTACAACTACGTACATAGATGTACGCATAGTCTTAGTTTTAACATAGAAGCTATCATCGCGTGGCTTTTTGTTAAAGTTGAAACCAAAGTGTTTTATCATGAATTTTAGGGCTGCTGCCATATCAATTGACTGATGATCGATACAGTGGTGCCTCGTTAATATGGCCACATCGGGACAGGGCCCAAATGGCTATACATGTATGTATTATCGAAATAGCCAGATTAACAGATCATAAATCACTATGTTTTCCATTGTAGGCGAAAGAATACAGTAGGTACACCAGCTAGTAGTCATAAAACAGAGTTCGTGCGGGACCTGAAAAGTCAGGTAGTCATGGAAAAAGTGAGGGAATTTTAAGAAGTTCAGGGAATCAGGGAAAAATCAGTTAATTTGGTGTCTAGTCAGGGAAAAATTTGATAAGGGGCCGTCCATAAACTACGACGTTCAGAGAGGGGGGTGGGGGTACCCCGAAAAACGTCGCAGAACGTCGGAGGGGGGGTGGGGGGTTGAGGCAAAATGTTGACGTATTTTTGGCCTTTTTCGGTAAGGTTTGACGATTGCAGAATAAGCAAGAATGCAGAGAAAGTCAACCGGTTTTGACACATTTTTGTTTGCACAACATATGTTAGCGTGATTTGTACAGGGTGTGCAAAAAAAACAACCCAGCAGATTTTTTACTGTAGCAACCGTAAATCCCAACCGATTTGAAATCTTTTTTTGAATGAAAGACATAAATTCTTGATTGGTAGAATTTTCGTTAAGATGCTCTGCTTGGTTCTCGAGATATTTGCCTTCAAATTTGAAACAATGATTTTGGCAATGAACAAGAGTGATTAAAACAACCCAGCAGATTTTTTACTGTGGCAACCGCAAATCTCAACCGATTTGAATGACTCTTTTTTAACTGAAAGTTAAATAAATTTTTGAGAGATTGGTTAAACTAACTGGTAAATACGTATGTGCACTGCACAGGCACAAATTTTTCTATTATTGATTTGTGATTACGCAGTCAGAAAAGCAGCTTCAGATTTGGAACGAAAATTCGAAAATTTTATTTCGGGGGGGGGGGGGTGGGGTGCCTCCCAAACGTCGTAGTTTTTATGGGGGGTGATGATGAAAACGTCGGTAAACGTCGGAGGGGGGTGGGGGTGCAAAATTTTGAATTTTTGAACGTCGTAGTTTATGGACGGCCCCTAAATAGAATCATCTCTCGCCCAAAGGGCTACTACAACTGGAAATTTTACCCTCAGAATACCGTTTAAATGCGTTTTTCAGAGCCAACTTTTAAAAACTTCTCACCCTTGTTAAAATGTTCTCACTCTGAAGGGTCAGGGAAATTTGACTTTGGTCAGGTAATTTTGCTCTGAAAAAGCCGCACGAACCCTGTGATGAATTGGTGAAATGAAATGAATGTAAACAGGCCCCATGACGGAATACTGTAGGTTCAATTATACTTCGATGCAAACCACTCTTTAGTATAGCAGTCGAGAAAGACGTACTACGTATAGAAGACGAACGCTGTTTGTCAAACAGCTCTGCCGCAATCTTGAACAATATTGCAATGTAGGCATAGTAGAGTAGCGCATTGTATGTACATACATAGATCATACATGTAACAGCTCCGGGCCGACCTGGGGGAGGGGGTATGGGGGTTTTCCTCAGATGGGGGGTCGAGGGGGGTTTCGAGGTGGGTCCAAAATTTCAAAAAGCTCCAGAACGCCTGGAAATGCGTTTTTAGCGCGTTATTTTCAGTAAGGACGCTAAAAATCGCTATTTTAAGCTGCCAAATAGCGTTTTAGAGCTAAAAACAAGCGAAAAATGACAAAAAGGGCTTCCAAAAACACCGATTTCTCTTAAACATCAGCAGTGGAAGCGCCAAATTCTGTTTCCAAAGGCTTTTCAAGTGAATTTTAGGGTAAAAATTAGTGATTTCTGAGCCAGTTTGTTAATACTAGTACTTGTATTTTTTGGTCAGGGGTGGGGGGGTGGTCCCCTCAACCTGTCTTTGGGGGTGGTGGTGGGTGAGGGGGGTTGGCCTTTCCAGCAGAGGGGTAACACCCTCAAACCCGCCTAGATGGTCAAACGGCAGTACTGTTTATTTCTTTCTTTAGACCACTTCGATTTCGATCTTGGCTTATGGCAGCAAAGTTTTGTATGAGCGCTCTGTCCAACTAGGTACAGTCTACATAAAATACGATAGCGATGCCAGCACAGTTGGTGTAGTGGTTTAGGCCGCGAAGCCACTGTGCGCGACGTCGTGCGCTCATCCCCTCGGCGCGCCAAGTTTCCTGCCGCAAAGAGTTGGTCGTCGGCACAAAGCTCCACCAAGGCCACCGAAAACTGCTGAGAGCGAGTAGGTAAAACGGGAACCGACTGGATCTGCCGTTGCACCTAAGCCGCTCCAAAGCATGCCACGTTGGAGGAGAAGATTAATGACGTCTAGAGGTTTCCATGGAAACCGACTAGGCCTGGGGTCCTATCTCACACCAGGGGCGCACTAAGCGGGCGTTGGGAGCCGACATCACCATGACGTCAACGCGCCAGGTGCTCTCTTTGTAGGTAGCTGGTGCCCAACAGCATGGCTAGAGTGGCTGGCAGTGATAGAAGGGAAACGTCCCGATGATAAACCACTGGGGTCGCTGGACCTCACAGGTCTGATCGTAGGCTGCGCACATCGGATCGGATCGAGTAGGAGAGCTTGACGGGGGTGAGGGTAACGATAGCGTCAATTGGGGCTACTTCGGACACTATCGTTTCTTTTCCGACTGACCAATGAATAACTAAATCAGGCAGGCTCAAAACTTGTGTTAAGGCAGTTTTCTTTTATTGCCCAACCCAGCCAAGCCACTTGTCCTGCTCCTGCATGCTTTGTGTTGGCGCGGCTCCAGTCGATAAATGAGCTTCTGGGTTGACGTCATGTTTCTGTTAGCTCCCGTCCGTATAGCCGCTCAGTTGCCAAGAAAGCTCCCGATGTTGATTGCTTTTGACAAGTCCTCCTGATGATGTCGTCCTCCTGGTATATTCCCCTATGCAAAAAACAAGCATGCATTAGCGGCTTTTAGTGGAAAGGTTCGATCCATTTACCTATGCATGTATTGTAGATACTTGCTGCCAACGGCTTTCGAGATTTTGGCTTTCTTCAAAGTGGTTGTTGTAGTTTGTTATAGCAAGCAGATACGGCACTATTGCGTTTGGGTTGGGGCCATTTTTTCCATTTTTTATGCAGTTAGCTACTATCGCTTCGACCGATGGCTTTCAGAATCAGAATCAGAATCATTTTTTATTGTGAACGATATGGCAGTAGAACCAGTCAAGCCCGTAGGCTACGTTCACAACATACACAAACACATAAAAAAAAGACGTACATACGTACAAGCACACACAACAACAAACACGTACTACATACAGTACAACTCAAGACTAGCCAAGACTGTTGTCATAGTAACTTTTTAGCAAACCCGTAAATTTGCGAAAACTAACAGGATGATTTAGATCCAGTCCAAGACATTCAACAGCATCATTGATAAGAGAGGGGCCTCTGTAGGCAAATGCTCTTTTGGCTGTGATGGTTCGAAAATTTGGCAGTTCGAGTTTAAAGTTATTCGAAAAAAAACCGCTACCTCACTCTTTTTTGAACGGACTATACGAAGTTTCCTTGCATACAACGTTCGCACGGTTTCATGCAGTCCCCCAACAAAGTTCGTCTCGGTCCGTATCAAGTTTGAAAATTGCGGTGTCGCCGGGGCGAAGAGTGACGCAAGTTCCCTGTCTGCTCAGCTCACCCAAAACCTCCCTGGACTGGTCGACAATGCAGCATTCCCAGTTTTGTGCTGCCAATTATTAATTAAAAGGTTCTTGACGGGAAAATTGACAATTTCAGATCGAGCGGCAATTCGAGTTTCGCGCGTCGGCTATAAGTGGACAGTCAGGAGTCAACTCGGATGCGAAGTAGGAATAACCCCCAATCAAGGCCCCAATCTCAAACCAACAATGACCTTAGCCCGAGTTTCAAGCTAAAAAGCTTAAGGTTAGGCTCAGGCTTAGGATTAACCTTAAACTTAGGGTTAAGTGTACGTGCATGCTTGAAGCTTTGTAAGTACTTAGAGCTTTTATAAAGCCAATTTTCAGAAGGGGATTTTTCCTATACAGCAGATATGCGCTCCATTTCCACATTTACCGAATTTTTAAAATTTCTTTCCGCTTTGTTAAGTCAAACAAGTTATGTAGTGTCGTTTGTGAGTAGGTAGGCCGTTGGAGTGAGCTCGACTTGCCATTCAGACAGAGATGGGCGGTTTATTCTCGCGCAAGCAGAAGTCGACGCAGGAGGAGTTGGAGGAGATCGAGAAGCAGCTGAACCATCTGGAACTGGCGCAGCGTCACACTGAGCTGTCACAGAGACGACTCATCGGTCATCTGCTCATAGCGAGCGCACTGCTCTACCTGTGTCTGGCGTTGGTGGTCTACCTCTACTACTTTCCTGTCGGCTGGCAACAGGCCGTGCTGCGCCTTCTTCCCTTCCTCTTCTTCCCTTTGGCAGTGTTCGGGGTTCGGTGGTGCGTTTGTTGGTTGTACGCCAGACGAATCGAAGCCAACGAGGAGAGAATGAGCGAGCTGAGACAGAGACGACGCGAACTGTTGGACTCGGTGAAAGAGAAAGAGACCTACAAGGTGAGACCTGCAAGAATCTACTAGCATGTAGGTACTAACTAAGGGTCGGGCATTAGAAGCCGGTCGATCGGCCCAGCCCGTCCTTTGAATCTGATCGGTATCTACTTGACTTTTGTACTGGACGATGTTGATAAATTTTCTTTCTTTCTTTCAGGTGGCTAAGGAGATTCTGGAGAAATACGACCCTAATGTCAAGTTGGAATTGGCGGAGAAGGAGAGACTGAAGAATGAGAAGGAACAGAGAGAGTTGATGAGACGACTGTCGCCCTCGCCTGCTGGCGCGGTTAGAAAGAGGAATGTGCCTGATAGGAGAGCTTCTTCCCCCAAACCGTCAGTTCGTAAGTGCAGAATTCTAGTTTATATTACAAACTACTCTGCTCCCAAGCAGTTATTCCTGTCGGAATCTTGCTCCGTTTTTGCTCAAAATGTTTTCATTGAATCAAGATATGTTCTGTTTAGTATTAGGTTTTTACCGTCTCAGTAAATTAAATACTGAAATTAGCTACAATAAGCAACAAAAAGTCATAAACCATATTTTTAGGGTAATTCAAGGAGTAAGGCTTAGAATCTTGCAAGAATGATTGGTGTTTCCCTTGGTCATAATGTGCTGAGTGGGCATCCCTGTAGCTGAAGGGGCACTAAAGCTGGGCAATTTTTAAAGCATGACTGAAAATCCCATAGTTGAGAAATCTGCACTTTCTGGAATCAAAGCACTAATCCAATTGTTAAAGAACACAGATTTTAGCCCTGTTACATGCATGGTCAACAATCTCGGTAATAAATCCTGAAAATGTGGGCCAAATCAATAAAGAAATGACTGAGAACGATACGCTTGAGTAAGGGTCGAAAAAGGGGTGGTCATTTTTGGTCTATACTGCATGTTTGTCCGAAATTAAAATGTAACGAGAATTTTGAAAAAAAAATGGTGCATTTAAAGACATGGCAACATATGGTACGGGTACCATAGTACCGGTTAAACTTCAAGTGGTGCTATAACGGTATCGATACCTGTTGGTATCCCTTAGATCAAGGTCTCAAGTTTCGAGTATGACACCGACACCATTTAGGTTGAAATATTTTTATATAGACCACACCAGAAAGCTAGAACGAAATTTGAATTTTGTTACCACATTTAAGCCTGTCCGGCTCGAAGTTACTTTTCTGGCTATCAAGAAAATGATAGTGTTTTGTTTAGCCGCACATCAGAACTGTGGCTAAACTGTGTATTTTCTTTCAGAGTCGGTTCCAGCTCAGGCTCTAATGCCCCGGCCTCCGTCGGGAGGTCCTCCGCGCGGCATAGCTCACAGTCCCGACTTCGGTTCCCCTCTGCCCTCCATGGTCTTAACCGGGCGGCCCTCGCTGGGTTCCGACGGTCCACTAATGACCGCCCCGCCCACCTCCATGCCGGGCACACCGCGCATCACGCCTCGACCGATCCTTCCCAAAGAACGCACTCCAATGGACAAACTGGTGGACTATCTGTTGGGCGACGGACCCAGCAACCGATTCGCGCTCATCTGTCATCAGTGCCACTCGCACAACGGAATGGCGTTGAGAGAGGACTTCGAATATTTGGCCTTCAGGTGTTGCTACTGTCTTGCCTTTAATCCGGCCAGAAAACAACGGCCGCTTTTGCCCAAGATGGAATTGTTCCCGGAGCCGCCAGCTCTGCAACAGTCGGGAAGGTCGATTTCGGTCAGTGAACTGAATGTGCAGCAGAGAGAAGCGGAAGAAACGCAGGAGGCGATCGAGCCGGAGGAGCAGGAAAAAACGCCCCAGGGCTCCGAGAAGGGGGAGGAGACCGATAAAGAGGAGGAGGAGGAGGTGCCAGACCCGCAGCCCTCGCAAGAACCAGAGATTAAGTCTGATGAGACGCCTAGAAGTGGCGAGTAGCTTTAGCTTTATTGTCTAAATGATACCGACCGGAGCTTTCATATCGACGTACTTTCTTTTTGGTGCTACTCGGCTAGCTTCTAGTTTATTAATTACTGAGAGTGTCTTTTGTCTGACTTTACTGAATCTGACTGAAATTCTACGTGGACGCATAAGTTCGGGTTTTCTGTTTGTGTCATGCACTGAATGGTTTGTTTGGTTAAGCCAGCTTACTGTAAGTGCTGCCTGCTTTGCTCATGACTTGTTCTACTGCACTCGTAGTAATAAAGTTCTTGGACGTCTTTTTTACCTTGGTTTTGCTGGAACTGCGGTTATTTAGGTCCGCTTTCTATTGTCTCTACTTTTTTGTGTGCTTCTTGGGTAGGCAATACGGTGAGTGTTATGCTGACAAGATTTCTCTGTATCTGAAATCTTGTTCAAATAGTGATTAAAGCACTTTATAGAGTAGTCCTGCTTCCTTTTCTATACTGTAGCGTTATTTATGTACGTGTACTTAGCATACATGGGCCGGAAAAATCCGGAGGGGGGGTGGGGGGGGGGGTTGAGACCTCGGGGGGGGGGGGTCCCCACCCCGAAAAAAAGGCCAAAAAACGCCTATTTTGCCTTAAATAAGCGAAAATTTCTCCCTCCGGGAGGGGGGGTGGGGGGGTTAGCCGGCGAGGGGGGGGGTATGGAGTATGTTTGGACGGCCGAGGGGGGGTATGGCCGGCCGAGGGGGAGGGGTATACCCCCCCTTACCCCCCCCCCCGGCCCATGTATGGTACTTAGTTCTCATTACCAACCTTCATAAATAGTGAATTGGTCTTTCGAGTGGTCAGACCACTTTTTTGATAGATGTACATCAATTGCCGATCACTAAGGAGTTCCGGTTTGGATAGAAATTCAATGGCTAAGTGCGCATATTCATACACGGGGAGCCTTTCAAACGGCTCAGCGCTTTTTAGGCCCAGTTCTTTCATTTTGACGCATCATCAGGTGTGCAAATAAACACTGCCATTCAACGAACCGTTTTAGCATTGTGATGTGAAAAACAGGGTTTTTAGGGGTTGTATTGTATAGAAAACAATGTTTGTGTGGACGGCCCTTAACTAGCACACATGGATGGTTGGATTGTCCGGGCGGGGCCGTCGTAGCCCCTATGTTAGGCCACACTGCGGGCCCATCACGCACACCCACATCCTGTCCTTCCTTCGCTGCTAGCCTAAACACATGCTCGGTGTCAGTCTGGGCGGGTCTCAGTGTAGCTGTCCCCGTTCGCGTTTGTCGCAACACGTGGTTGCTATTGTAGCTTTAGGTGCTAGGCATCTCCAGTCAGTTCAGTTCCCATTTACTTACTCGCTGTCACCAGCTTTCGGTGGTCTGGGTTGGGCTTTGCGCCGATGACCAACTTTCTGCGGCAAGAAACTTGCCCCGCCGAGTGGATGAGCGCACGACGACGCGCACAGTGGCTTTGCCGCCTAAACCACTACAACTGTGCCGGCTACTTGCACACATGTAGCGATCGACCGGAAGCAAAACTCCGACCGGAACCGGACCGGAATTCCGGTCGGTCGATGCACCCATGTAAAGTGTCTCAGATAAATGCACTGACCAGACCGGCAACAGTTCTTTAATTCAGTTGATTGTTTGCAGTGACAGAAAATGCTCTCTGAAGAGGAGGAGTTAGCTACGATGTTCGACAACGAGTCGTCCAGTTGTGGGGCTCGAGTGCAACCGTCGCGCAAGTGCAAACGGCGCTCGTCAGTGATGCAGCCGCTGCTTCCGTCCGAATCGTCGGTCGAGCGACAGGCGAAACGACTGCGTCGAAAGACCATTTCGCCCGACGACTTCGAAATGGAGTTCAATCCGCCGCCGGAAGATCTGAGACCGATTCTACGCGCGGCGGCGGCTCGCCGTCTCTCCACTGCCAAACGGACGTTGATAAAGAGTGAGGAGAGGAAGAAAAGAGGGCCCAAGATTAGATTTTGCGGCCGAAAACCCAAAACCGTAGCCATCACCCCACTGCCAGACAAGAGGAAAGGATTTACTAGGATGCCTGCTAGTCCTGGCAAGGTCGGTTTTTATTCTTCTATCCATACATGTAATGTACTAGTATTGGGGTTGCCTCATATCTGGAAAGGCCAAACCACCCCTTATCTCACCGCTCCCCTACAGACAGACATGGGCTAGCATTTCGGCTGATAGTGGGGGGGGTAGAATTTTCAATTCCGGAGGGGGGCTGAGGCGGGGTAGCATCTGCCTGCTGTTACAAAATTCTTGCAAAAATTTCCTGAGAGGGGTTGCGGCCGGCTGAGGGGGTAGGTAAGAATCTGAGGGGCTCAACCCCCTTCAGCCCGCCCCCTTTGCCCTTGTCTGCCACTTTACAGACTGCCCGGCCTAAGAATACAAGCATGCATGGGCTGGAAAAATGTGTTGGGGTGGTAAAAATCTGAAAATTTTGGGGGTTGCCTCCTCCCCGAAGCAGGACTATTAGGCGACGCCGATTAGGCGATTAACGGTACTATTAGGCGACGGTACTATTAGGCGACAGGAATAATTTTTTTCTATAAGTCCGTATGGCAACATTACCAAGTCCGTATGGCAACAAGGTTACCACTAAAACACAGCACAACAATACAAACAGCATAACAGCAATTAAAACAAAGCATAACAAAATAGCAAACCAATTTCAAGGACTCATTTAAAAAATAAATGCAACACCACGGATGGATAAATTCCAACTCACGGAGCACTCATTAATAGAGTAGAAAACATTACTGCATATGTCGCCATACATGGGCCGAGGGGGGTCCGGGCGGCGTTTGCCCACACCCCAACTTGGGCTCAACCTCCCCAAACAACCGCACCCACCAAAATCGCCGCGGCTCCCGAACCGACAGGCCCATACATGGGCCGCGGGGGGGGGTCCGGGGAGTTTGTCCACCCCCAACTTGGGCTCGACCCCCCCCAAACGACCCCACTCACCAAAATCGTCGCGACCCCCCAAACCGGCAGGCCCACCCCCAAATTTTCGGATTTCGACTACCCCCAATCCATTTTTCCGGTCCATGTATGGGTAGGCCCACCCCCAAATTTTCGGATTTTGACTACCCCAACCAATTTTCCACAGTATGCATGTCGCAGAACATTTATAAAGCGCCAGATGGATGGACGCGCCGCATCAAATTCTCGTTGCGAAACTCTGTGAGCTGCTTCCGCAGAGTTATTGTTGCGATCCTCTGTATCGAAAGTGCGTTAATGAACGTAGCAACCGGAAAAATAGGTGGCCGACCCGACGGCCGCTCGCGTGCTCTACGCAGGCTGGGGAATAGGGGCAAATGCCAGAATCTGAGTTAGAAACAGTCAGGGCAGGTGGCTTGTTTAGGTATAAGTTAACGAGTTATAAGATAAATGAGACATGATTTTAGTGCCACTTAGCCATGCACAGTTAAAAATAGCGCATTTACAGTAGGCTTACAGCTGAAGATGGCCCTTGACCCTTGACTGTTTCCGAAGGGCCGCCTAATTGGTACTATTATCTATTAATGTTTTTTGTCGCCTAATAGTACCATCGCCTAATCGGCTTCGCCTAATCGGCATCGCCTAATCGGCGTCGCCTAATAGTACCGTACCGCTCCTCCCGGAGGGACGAGAAAATTTTCGATTTTTAGGCGTTTTTTGGACTTTTGTGGGACCCCCCGGATTTTTCCGGCCCCTGTATGCTTGGAGCTTTTTTCTCGCAGTAAGCTGCTTTAAAGGTGGGTCATTTGCTCATAAACCATAAACGATAAAATTTTGGAGCCCTCGCTGGTCTAAGGCCCCCTCGATCCCCTCCATGACGGAAACCGGCTACCCCTCCCCAGACCTGTTACTTGGATGGTTATGTCTCTGTTGTTATACACTCATTCATACTAACGCTAACCTGTTGTTTGGATCACGTACAGGCTAATTTTTGCCAATTTCAGCTCACCCGACGACCGTTGCCTCATCTGCCTATCGATCCAACAGAAGTGGTGGCTTTGGAGAATTCGGAAAACGAGATAATAGACTTGGTCTCCTCTCCCTCTCCCGTCAAACCTATCGTCACTCCAGTCGACACCACCTCATTCCGTTCCTACGCAAGAGACTTTGCACCTTTTTCTGTACTGCCTCACGTGGGCGCTTGCACTGAGAAAGCTGCAGTAACTGGTTGCTCCGTTGCCTTGCGACCGTCCAGCTCCACCGACACTCAGCCAACCATCTCCGGCCGACATGCGCTCTACTCTCTGCGTGCGTCTGACTTTGGTTGTGAGTCTAGAGCAAAGCCCATGGCCACCCGAGTCGGGGAAGACTGTATGGACGAGACTGTGGATAAACTGGACCACAAACATCCGCATTATGGCGTGAGACACTTGTTCAGCCTGTTCAGAGAGAGACTGGCAGAACCGGGCGCCACTGAGCTGCCCTGGGCAGAGTTGTTTCGACCGAGGAGTGTGGAAGAGATGTGTGGTAATGGAGGCAGTGGAAGAGCTGTCAGAGATTGGCTGGCTGCTTGGAAGGATCGGTTGGTCAGTGCTAAGGAGGCGGCCGCTACTTTACGCAGAGGTGAGGCTGCTTGCTTGGTGTAGTGCATACATGTACTAGGGGGGGTTTGGGGGGGTTAACCCCCATGCTGGAAAGGCCAAACCCCCCCTCACCCCCCCCCCCCGAGACAGGTTAAGGGACCCCTCCCCTGACCAAAAAATACAAGTACTAGTAGTGGCTGCAGTATTAACAAACTGGGTCAGAAATCACTAATTTTTAGCCTAAAATTCACTTGAAAAGCTTTTGGAAACCGAATTTGGCGTTTCCACTGCCGATATTTAAGAAAAATCGGTGTTTTTGGAAGCTCTTTTTGTCATTTTTTGCTTGTTTTTAGCTTTAAAACGCTATTTGGCAGCTTAAAGCGTCCTTACTGAGAAAAACGTGCTAAAAACGCATTTCTAGGCGTTTTGGAGCTTTTTGAAATTTGGGACCCCCCACCTGGGCGAACCCCCTCCCCCTCGACCCCCCACCTGAGGAAACCCCCCCTCCCCCCTCCCCCCAGGTCGGCCCGGAGTTGTGTTACATGTATGGTGTAGTGAAAGAAAACAGACATGTAGCTGGGCTTGCGACTGGGCAGGTGTACCAATTCCGGGTCTAAAATTGGGTGTCGTGTCAGCGTTGAAAAATTTTTGAAGCACGAAAAGGCTTTTTTATGAATTTCTTTCAAATTTTCTCCTTGCATGCATTTATTTATAGGAAATGCAGGGATGCATCAGAAGCAAAGTACAAAAGGTGATACTTTGGTTCAAACATAGTGATACAGCCTGAAAGTAGATATTCTACCTGCAGCATTGCTCACTAAGCCTGAAATTGATAGAACTGCACTGCTAGTATATCTGAGGTTAAATTCAGCAGTTTCCCCACAGATTTCAAATACTTTCACCAAAATATTGTCCTAACCCGACACTTCTCTCGTTGGTTCCACCTCGGGTCGTGGACAGATGATGTTGCAGAAGAGGAGAGAAAAGGTGTTGTTTTTGGTGATTACGCAGATTTTGTAGAAATGGCCGGTTACGTCAATAAAACGGTAGCCGACCGACAGCAAAACACGGTAGAAAAGCAGGAAAGACACGTTGTAGCACGGTTACAGGAAAGTAGAAAGAAGAAAGTGGAAAAGAAACCGGGTTGACGATGGCTGTAGACGACGCTCATTTACCGCCCAATAAACGTGTTATTGGGGAGCCGAACGGAGGGGCCCTTTAACCGACCAGTGATCGTGTCGCTGGTGAGCCGTACGGAGAAGCGACCTGAGAACCACCCGAGCCACACTGAGGCAATCGACGCGGAACGCAGCAAAGCAGCACTACAGGCAGCTAGGAAGACGGAGGCAGCTCACTTCAGGAGTCGACCTGAGTCTTGTCGCGCAGAGAGGCAGCTTTTGTAGGTTGACTTTAACACGCAACCAACTGCACACAAAAGTAAAACACAGCCAAAGTGAAGAAACCAGCCAGGCTTAGGGCCCGCCAGACAGACGTAGAATGTTCTAGAAGCTATCACTCAAAATATCGACCAATCACTAGCCTTCGCTCTTCTCGGCCCTCTCCTGATTGGTCGAAAGAACCGCGACGGGCTCGGCGATCGGCGGCCAAACCACGCCCTGTCTCGTGTTTGCCGTAGGAGCTGGTTCTCGCAGCGCACCCTGAATTGGCAAGCGGCCGGCGGCAGTTCAAATAGGGCGGGTCTGTACATTGCCCCCTTCTTAGCCGGCGACGTCCTCGGCGCCGTAGCCCTCCGCCGACTCCGATGGTAGGTCAGTCTGCCTCCAAGACAGGGAAGTTGCCGCACCGTCGATCCGCTGACTTCTTCGCATTCCTCATTGGTAGGTAGATGGTGATAGTGGTGTTTCCAGTTGGTTGACACATCTCGGCCTCTCTCGTCAGCGCTCCCACAGATGGCAGTTGGTACCGGGTAGATGACAGAGGCAACTCCATACCTTAGTAGGATCTTCCTTTCCACGTTGTACAACCAACGCGCGTCAGCCGTCCAAACTTGGTGGTCGGTCCGTTGGCGCCCTGCGACTAACACACAGCTGGAGTAGCTAGTGCCAGGTCGCAGCATCGTAGCACAGGGTTTGCGAACAGTGTTCAAGTGATGGCCGGAGGATCGTAATGACCCCTGCGGCCCGATTGGCACTAACGTAGGTTCTC
>JASANB010004555.1:0-16486 GCA_030248155.1 Sabatieria punctata | reverse complement strand
ATTTACGAAATTTCACACAGTTCAAGTAAATATTTGTATTTTATAGATCAAATAATAGAAAGAAAGGTAAAAAAGTTAGGCATGTGCAAGAGCGTAGCCGGGAATCGAACCCAGCACCTTTGGATTTCCGGTCCAATGCACTAACCACTATGCTACACGCCGATGCCTGATAAACACCTTAATTAGACCTTTGACAAGCCAGACAAACAATAGGGAGCGGACCAAAGGCCTCACCTCAACCCATGTCAGACTGGTATACATAAATAAATAAGACAGCAATTCATTCTCTGGGCCACTGTAATTGTTGGAAAGCCGGAAATTTGAAGGTTTGCTGACTGACGTAAAACTGAAAATATCAAACTAGGTAAACTTGTTCTACCTAGAAGTACCTAGTTATGTGGATTTAAAACTAGGTAAAGTAAAACTAGGTAAAATAGGGTAACCAGCAACTAGGTAAAGTAAAACTAGGTACTTTTCCCGAATATTAACTAGGTAATACTAGGTATACCTAGTTACCTAGTTACCTAGATAAAAAGTGCACCACACTGTGGGGGTCAAATCGGGTTCGGAAGGGGTTCGAAAAAAAATTTTTGAATGAAAAGCGGTTGATGAATCAAAGAAGTTTATTGAGGATGATCCCTGTTTTTCGTTTTCCGCTCCAGCCAAACATCGTTAATGTTCTCTGAAAACGCTATCTCTACAGTAGATCTGTCCAAAAGCCTACTTTTGACTTGACATAGCACTTATTATCATAATTTAGGTTTTTCTTTGATTGAAAGAGTGCATAATTACAATATTACCGCTTCCCAATGCTGATATTTAAAAGAAATCGGGGTTTTTGGAAGCAATTGTTGTCATTTTTGCTTGTTTTAGCTCTAAAACGCTATTTGGCACCTTAAAATAGAGATTTTTAGCGTCCCTACTGGAAAAAAATGCTAAAAAGCATTTCCAGGCGTTTTAGAGCTTTTTGAAATTTGGAACCCCCCTCTGGGCGAAACCCCCTCGACCCCTCCCACCTGAGGAAAAACCGCCTAACCCCCTTCCCCCAGGTCGGCCCGGAGCTGTTACATGTAGAGATGCAACCGTAATCCGGTATTATCCGGTATATACCGGATAATCCGGTATTTTTTTGCTCTAAGACACTATCCGGTATCCGGTATATTTTGGATACCGGATAATATCGGATAGCCAAAAATTGCATTTTCATGACAATTTTTCCAGTTTTCGAGCGTATTTTTGGTTTCGCATGCAGATTAGCACTATTTTCAGACTTAACTGCAGCCTGTTATCTAGAAAATATAGCTGATTGAACGTGATATCAGTCACATCAAATACATTCTTGGTCATATCCTGCCATGAAAGCATCGAAAAAGTATATTTCTAGCCTGAAAATTACTGTATTTCCTTAAAACTTGATCATCATTACTATCCGGTATTATCCGGTATCCGGTCTTCTGAAAAACTATCCGCTATCCGGTATCCGGTATCCGGTATTTTTCTTTACGGTTGCATCTCTAGTTACATGTATGCAAACGATATACATACTGTATGTAAGCAGGGCTTCAGTTGATATTTCAGCCAATCTTATACTGTAGATTGTCTTAGATATTAGGGACCCCCTAGACCCCCCACTGGCTAGGGACCCCCTAGACCCCCAGGGGACCCCTAGATATCTTGTAAAGTTTTGTTCCAGTTATCCTACGAAAGATCTTCTCTAATCATAGGTTAACCGTTGAAAGAGTAGTTTCCTCTGTTGATTTGACAAGCATCATGGGGTGTATAGCTGACTATAAAATGCTGTGACGTAAGCAAATAATTAGCTAATCTTCATCCACCTCAGTTAACACCACAGAGCTTCAGCTATATTACGTGCGCTTGTCATTAGTAAATTCCCCCCAGCTCGCTTAGAGATTGTGATAGATATGAACGTCACTTTTTAATCAATTTGTTGAACCCGCTCAATGAACTGATTTCATGTTCATTTTAAATTGAACCGGCAAGCTGAAACGATTATTGTTGAGTCTGACTTTCTAACTTCTCTATCCTGCTGATTTTTGGTAGACTAGACTCCACTACAACAAATTTATCTGCATCTTTGCATTCTACGAAAAGCACTCTCCTTAAGGTTTTTCAACGCAAATACGTAGCATTCAGCGCCCGACTGTTGTAGGTTGTGAAATCGTTTTACTGACTATAATATAAATGTGGCTGCTAAAAGCTGCATTCATGTAAACGGGCGGGCGGAGAGACCGCAGACTACATTAGCGAGGCGTTTAGCGTGACGCCCCGTGCGATGCAACAGTTAAAAATGCCGTCAACTGCGCAAATAAAAGCCACCACGACAAGGTGACGCTTCGCATGGCTTATCTGGCAGCTTCGTGCGTGCTTGACAACTTGGCTTGGCAACCAGGACAATAGATGTTTTACGCTGGTACCACCACCACCGTTATTGCCTCTGCATTAGTCGCTTCACCTTTTATTAGCGCTGTTTTGGCTTTGTAGTACAGGTACGTACATTGTCTGTTAGTTTTTAACTGTACACGATGGTCCGTTTACCTACATTATATGTATAATAATCGGTTTCGTGTCTAGCTGTTTTGTGTTCGTCAATCCAATTTTAACAGACTAGGCAAACAACCTCAGAATTTTTACTCTCAAAATTTTGGTCAACTCTACCAATTCAAGCACTAGTATGCACTTCCATGAGTTCTAGTAAAGGATGAGCCATTTGTACTGTTGTTTTTCTATAGTATAGTATAAACAAAATTAGTAATACTAGTGGTATTTACTAGTAGTAAACTAAAAGTAAAAGTATAATTAATAGACAATAGTAAAGTAAAAATTAAATTATATTACCAAATTCCGTCAATAGTAAAATGGAAATTTTACTACTATTTTACTAGTTTTTGGTGAATTCCAGCCAAAATGTAGATCAATTTTGCAATAAGATGTGTGCTTCTACTTTTGTTCGTCAAATTTCACAAATTTTCTGTCTCTTAAGTTCTGGAGAAGTTCGTATTTTGATCAAATTTAGCAACTATTTGGACCAACATCAATTATTCATAAGATCTTGGCATCATGCAAAATTGCCCCTAATTACTAGAAAAATCGTAGTAAAAATAATTACACGTATTAGGAAAACAAAAATTAGTAAAGTCGGAGCTGTTTGGTAGTAAAACAAATACATAAAAATTAAATTGAATGACTGAATTTGTAGTAAATTTAGTAAATAGTAAAATAGAAATCCTCTAATAAAATAACAGTACAGTACCCATTTATCTATCCGGCGGTTTCGAGCAGCCCGGTCCGGCTCGGGCATCAAATTTTTCAGGCCGGCCCGGCCCGAAAAAGTTTTAAAATCGCCCAAAAATCATGCAGAAAATGCTTGTGCGGGTGCTATAGTATAAAAGAAAATTTCTTTTGACGCAACAAAGCTAAATAATAAAAAGAAAAGCGTGTTTTGGCTAAATACACCTTAAATTACGGAGGTTAGACCAGAACCATCCATTTGGATACCCAGGATTTTTGTAAGGAAACAGTAAAATTTTGAAGTTGCCTAGTTCGGCTGCTGCCCAACCCAGCAGGAGGAGAAAATTTTGCAAAGTTAGCCTTCAACGAGGCATTTAAATGGTATTGTGAGTGTCAAATTAACAAAATTTAGCAGTTTTAGTAATTTTTTCAGAGGCCTAGGCAAGAAAATTTTTATAAATATACTAATTTTGTTCTTATTTTTGATAAGAATTCTACATATTTTATTGTACTTTCCACACCTTTTGCCTTCACCCTCGGCCCGGTCCGTGCAGGTCTCTAATGGTCAGTGGGCCAAACCACCTGTTACATCGTGTACATACGCTACAACAAGCCAATCTGACCAAAATAGTGCAACCCATAAAACAGCATACCAAGATGGCGCGTGCCGAAATTACCGGACCGTATAATCAAACATAGGCCAATTCAGCGAAACAAAAATCAACACACGCGACAGTGTAAAATTTTTTAACAGAGCGTAATAATGTCAAACTTTCTACGGCCGACCTTGATTTACATACTTTCCTTCTTTTTCTCCGTCCAAAATACAAACGTTTGTTATGGTTTCAGCCTAATGCACCGCTGTATGCAAATTTTCTTGCTCTTCAATCTGGTCTCCGCTGCAACCGGTCTCACTTGTATGCGCTGTGACGGAGTATTGTTGAAAGCGGAGAGTGACTCGATTTTCGGTACCGACGGCTTTTTGCCGGTCGATCAGTGTCCTAAACAGACGCGCGTGCTGTGTCCGGAAAAAACTGTCTGTCATTCTATCATCAGAAGACAATTGGGAACGTTTTTCGTCGGCAAAGGTTGCATTGCAGCTGAGATGAAAGAAGAGACTGCTTTCTGTCGTGCCGTCCCTACTAATATTGATATGTTGGAGTGTTTCTGTGCCCAGAATGACTGCAATACAGTCAGTGTCGGTCAACAGCTGAGGAATTTTGGAGTTACTGCCTCTGGCTTGAGATTGGTTTCAACCAAGTGATCATTCTCTACTATTTTTTTGAAACCTTCAGATACCTCAGTCCGAGTAGGGATGCCTACCATACCAAAATTGTACTAGTACTAAAATCAATCTTTGAATTTGGTACCAGTACCATACCCAACCAAATTCAAAACAGCTCCTTCTATACTATACCATACCATATCAAAATCAAACGCCTTTACCAGATAATAATTTTAGTACTAGAATTATGATTTTGGTAAGGCCTTTTAATTTAGTACTAGCTTCTTGGCTATATTTATAACACTTTTCAAATGCGTCAAAATATATTCCCAATCCTTTCTGCATGTTTTGATTCGAAAAAACTCAAGAACGGTGGATTGAGCATAATTTCCAAAGGCTTCTATGACATTTTCACAGCAAACTACAACTACTGTACCAAAATCATACCAACCAAATTCAAACTGAATTAGCTGGTACCATACCATACCGTATCAAATTCAAAGTTTGAATTTGGTAGACATCCCTGAGTCCGAGGAGAAGTTTTACTTTGTGCGGATAATTGTGAATTATTTAGAATTGACACAAATATCGACGTAACCAAAATCGCGTAAACTTGGTGGTGCAATAAGGTTTACAGTAACGTCGCAGTTTTTGTTTTCGGCAGGTACCGTGATGAATTACTTTCACTTGACCGATTAGCAGCCCGCTTTGTTTCAACATCGGGCCTATGCGCTCTATTCTGCAATACTCCTTTTCGTTCAGAACATTCAGTAGGTCGGCTTTGGTGCACTCTGAAATTTCGACTCTTTACCTAACCAACCTAAAGTACAAACAATATCGCTTAACGTAGTAATAAAATCACACCAGTCGAAAATTTGTAGGCTTAGAAGTGTGATAAAAAGTTTGAAATAGAAGCAATGATTACTGACTGGTAAAATTAAACGTACTTCTGAAAGTAGAAGTGCACTTTCTGAAAGCAAGAAAGAGCAACATAACCCAAAACATTTTAGTTTTAAGCAAATATGACATAGTAGAACAGTTGGTATAGCTTGTATAGCAAACCAAAGTTCTAATAAACACTTTCACATTCTAGTTTGTATGGCGTACTAAAGCTGGATTAAAGAGCTTTTTCTCATTCTGTCTGTGTTCGGCTAAAAAACTGCGGTTTACTACCAAACCAAGGCACAAATAACCTAAAAGATATCTTTTTAGTGGGCAAGCTTTCAAACTTTAAATCAGTCATTACACTACAGTATGTAGATACATACATAGTACCGTTGTTTGTGTATCGGTATGGGTAGGTATTTTTCAGCATAGCCAGGAATCGGTTCGGTGTGATTAAGTAGTACTCGAAGAAATGTCGGTATACCAGTATTTATTTTGTATTTCCTGAAAATGTTTTGCAAAGTCAAAACATTGAATCTCCAAGGTCGAAGGCTAAATATTTAGGCATTTCTAAGGTCAGCGGAGCGGCTAGGAAATTCAGCAAGAGCAAGGGGATTGATATTGTTTCAAAGCTTCTGAAATTATTTTTACTTTCTCTCCAGTGAAACACTTTCTACGAATAATTTGGGTTAAGATCATTGTTTCCATGTGTGACATAGCCTAAGGCCTGTTGTTGTACGTACAGTATATAGACCAATGGAATACTACTGTACCAAAGGAGAAAAAACGGACTACTGTACGTCAGTGTAGGTATATACGTACATACAGATTTGCTTAAAAGGAACAGTGTGCAGTTGAACCAAACTAGAGCTTCTAATAATAAAGCAACTTTTCTGGCCAGGGGTAGGGTCAGTCAGACCACCAAACATCATTCAAATTCAATATTTTTGAACAGAATTTGTGAGAAAAATACCGATTCGCAAATACCTGGGTATTCCCAGAATATTCGGTATAATACCGGGTATAGGTATTTATTAAAATACCTGGAGTAATCCATGTAACAGGTCATCCTCCGAAGGGCGAGGGGGTTGGGGGTATGGCTCCGGCCGGGGGTCTCGGCCAAAATTTTTGGAGGGGGTTGGGCACTTAAAACGCTCCAAAATCTCAATTTTTCGGCTAAAAATCGTCAAAAATGGCTCATTTAGGCTGAAATACAGCTAAAAAGTGCTGTTTGACAGGCGATTTTGGCAATTTTTGTATCTGAAATTGCAAAAATTTGCTCAAAAAATTACTTAACAGAAGAATCGAAGGGGAGGTCGGAAAAATCGTCTCGGGGGGTCTGGCCTAATAAGTCGCGTGGGGACAGATCCCCTTGTTACATGTATGCCTGGAATCGGCAGGTATTCCCAAAAATACCCAATTTTCGGTATGGGTTCGGTATGGCCAATCAACAGTAATACAGAGACAGTTAGAATATTATTTTATTCCAATTATCCAACAGCAACAAGACAGTATAACTAGAACTGACAAGCCCAGTAATGCATTCTCTGAGCAGTATTAGTTCTTGGTATCTTGCTACAGTAATACTTGCACTTTCGTTTACCGCTACAAATAGATTCGTCAGCCCACTCTTCGCTCAGAATTCTGCGCCGGTTTCTTCGCCTTCTCACGTCTTTCTCGTTCGCACCGGCACAGATGTCGCGAAAACTGCGAGTGTTTCGATCATCAGCCGATGTACACTCTAAGTTTATAACTACCAGTAATACTTATTTGTATTCGTAGCCGAAAATTAGGCTGGTGGAAATACTTACTCATCCCTGAATTTGGCTACTTTTTGGGATATTTTTAACAACACTCACTCCGTTCTACAATGTATCTGTGAAGGCGATGTTGACTGGATACAGCTGGCTGTAAATACAGTAACCAAACAAAAAGCACAAACACAATTTTCATGCTTAACTGTAGTAGGCAGTACAGCTCTAGAAAGCTTTTTGCACTGACTAACGTAGGAAAAACAAAATGCCTTAGCAGCTTGTGAATACCGGCACCTAATGCAACGCCAAGAGAACGAAAAGTTTGGTAAAGCATTTAGCTTGTGCTTTGGTTCGTGTAGTTGTTTTCACTAAAATTGTAATGTCAAATAACATAATGCTCTGCTCTTTCTGTGACCGTTTCTTCATTTGCAACGACTGTTTTGGCAGAGGTTTGCTTGGCGTTGCGGCTTGCTATCAGGAGACGATGGTCGATCGAATCATTCGGTCAATTGGCTCCTCGGACAATATGGCTGTTGCCATGTGTTGTGCGGACTGCCATGGAAAAGTGAAACAAAACCAAGCGCCGAAGAAGGCAGTCGACGAACCTGACTTGGCGGTGCTTCTGGAAAAGATTGAAGTCTTGTCTACACAGCTGACCAAAGTCTTTGCCGACGTAAATCAGCTGTCGAATTCTGTCGATAGCAAAAAGACCTATGCCTCCGTGCTACAGACTGCTAAAAACGGACTACCTGTCCCCAACCCAACAACATCGTATGACAAAGCGCACTCTGAGCTTGTGCGCATTTTTGACTGGGAACGCGAAATGCGAGAGCGACAGCGACGTGACCGAAACATTGTCATTAATGGCTTGGTCACCAAGACGGACAGCAAAGGCGGCACTGCAAGGATAAAGGACATTTTCTCTGATCTTCAGATTGACCATTCCAAGATTGCTAACATTCGGACTCTAAATTCTGACAAGGCTGGAATGAGAGTGGTTGTAGAACTGAAGGACTCTGCTACAAAGACGGCTATTCTAGCCAGGAAGCGCGCCGTGCTAATGGAGAAGCCGCAGTATTCGACCGTGTATATTGGCGTTGACTTGACTCCTTGGCAAGCCAAAAGAGCATTCGATTTGCGAAATGAACTGCGTGGTCGGCGTGACAACGGAGAATCTGATCTATTCCTTGACTACCGCCTACTCAAAATCAGGAGTGCAAAGGCAGCGCCTCCCATTTAGTTGTTTCTTGTTATATTCTAGTATTGGCTTGCTTGTGGCTATAGTGGTATTTGTGCTGGATTTTGGTTTATTTAGCTAACATCTAGTTTGTTTTATAGGCTCTCATAATAGGTCATCAGTGGCGACTTGAGGGCCAGTTGCCCAACTTCTTGCTGGGTAGCGAATAAACTTGAACTTGAATGCAGGCGCAGCATAGCATAACAGAACATAACAAAACAAAGCATGATATAACAACATAACACAGCACAACGCAATGCAAGGCAACATAACATAACGTAAAACATAAATAACATAATACCATTACATAACATAACGTAACGCAATGCAATGTGACATGACATAACATAACATAACATAACATAACATAACATAACATAATAAGATATCATAACGTAACATAACATAACACAACATAACATATAACATAACATAACATAACATAACATAACATAACATAACATAACATAACATAACATAACATAACATAACATAATAAGATAAGATAAGATAAGATAAGATAAGATAAGATAAGATAACATATAACATATAACATAACATAACATTTTCGCATGGTTTCTCACGGTCTGTGGCAGTCCCACTTGCCTCTTCCAAATCTCCCTTCCCTTTCTCCTCATGACTGCTGGGAGTTGCAAAATTCAAACCGGCTACTTTTTCCATTGCAACAAACAAACACAGACCAAACTTTTATCTTTTACATACGGCCAACAGTAATCAATGCAGCAATCATGAGCATATATGGAAGAGCGAGGTAAGTAGCTGCAGAAGCCTCAACTCCTACAGGACCCCCGGCATTGCAGTTGTCTTTATCCTGGCATTGACACGCACTGGCCATCGTTTCCATTCCCGGCACCACTCTCTTATACCCCTCCGGCATCTTGTAGGTATCGGGAATTTGGATGCAATTCTTGTCATCTAGTTTCGCACCACTTAGTCCAAGCGTGCTTAGTATGTTTGGATCGGTCAGTGGACCACACTCAGCCATTAGCTTTCCTTTGCCAGCTGAAGTTTATATCGGTTATGTCATGTCATGTCATGTCATGTCATGTCATGTCATGTCATGTCATGTCATGTCATGTCATGACATGACATGTTATGTTATGTGTTTATACATATATGTTATGTTATGTTACATTCTATGTTATATGTTATGTTATGTTACAGTGTTGTTAGATTACAGTCAGGCACTTAACGCCGTATATGGTATGGTAGTGGTGCCATGTACCTATTGAAGTATGTTCACTGTTTTAGGAGTGAGTAAGCGAGCGGTCGACTTGTTTTATGTGGTGTTTTGTTTTGTAGCAGCGCATACGTATAAACTTCTCTTCATTATTTGCGTTATTTTGTTCTTTTGCCGTTCACAATGCTTTGCTTTGTACTGTTATCTACAGGGTGTCTCAAAAAATGATCACATTTCTTTTTACTGCCATTTCCGCAAATTTTGACCAATAGGCTGAAATTTGGATCGTAGGTGCCAAAATTCGGGGAATTTTATGTGTTAAAGTTTGGTGCACTAGGCTTGACTCATTCACGAGAAATTTCAAAAAAAGTGAAATTTGTTATTAATTTCAATAGTGAAAGCCGGTCACCGAAAAAATGATCACATTTCTTTTTACTGCCATTTCCGCAAATTTTGACCAAATAGGCTGAAATTTGGACCATATGTGCCAAAATTCGGGGAATATTATATGTTAAAGTTTGGTGCACTAGGCTTGACTCATTCCCGAGAAATTTCAAAAAAGGTGAAATTTGGTAATTTCAATAGCGAAAGCCGGTCACCGAAAAATGGAAACATTTACTTTTCCTGTATCTTTCCTAATTTTTGTCGGAATTGGATGAAATTTGGAGTGTAAACGCAGAAATTCAGGGTAATTCGTGTGTCAAAAGTTGACGCACGAACTCCAACGCTATCGTTTCGTTAGAGTTTAGGCGATAATGTAATGTAACGTTTTTTCGGTGACCGGCTTTCGCTATTGAAATTACCAAATTTCACCTTTTTTTTTTAAATTTCTCGAGAATTAGTCAAGCCTAGTGCACCAAACTTTAACACATAAAATTGCCCGAGTTTGGGCACCTATGATCCAAATTTCAGCCTATTTGGTCAAAATTTGTGGAAATGGCAGTAAAAAGAAATGTGATCATTTTTTTTGAGACACCCTGTATGTATTATATACTGTTATGTTATGTGTTTATACATATACGAACCATTACCGGCATCTTGAAAGGACAATTTATAGCAGATGTTAAGGGGACACACCAACGATTCACACGCTTCTGCTTTATCCACCAATTTGCCTTTGCACTGGTAACAGTTTAGCGCTGCACCATCTATAAAACTTCAAAATAGCAGGTCTGCTGAAAACTGCAATTTACCAAAGAGCATCATTGCATACATAGTTGAGTGATTACTCTGCAGTACTCAATAGCTTGTATACAGTGCTGGCAAAAAAGACCGCCTGACTATCTTGTCAAGTTTTCCTAGCCTGCTAGCCTTCTGTAGCCCCAACTTTTGCCGTCCCGAAATGAACTGAGCCCAATTTTTGACATCAAATTTAAACATGCCTATCTCACAAATCCTTCATCGATCATTCCCAACCTTTGCACGTAACTAATCTTTAATCGTTTATGTTGTATAATTGGGGTCACTTAATTTCAGGACGAAAAACTCAGTGATATAGAAGGCTAGAATTTGGCCAAAACAAACCACAAATATACAGTACAGATAAAAAAATGTCCCATCGCTTTTTCGGCCTTCACTCAAACATTTCGTTCTCAGTCACTTCTTTACCGATTTGGCTCAAATTTCAGCAAAAATTATCAACATGGTTGGCTAAATATTCCGCAAGTTTAGTGCCAAAATTCCTACTCATACTGGTTTTATGACCAAACAACTAGGAATGAGGGTGGTCCACGCAAATTTATTTTTTTTCGGTTATACAAGGAGTACAGTCCTGAAACTTGCAGGAATGATTGGTGTTGCTATTGGGCATAACATACTAAGCGGGCAGCCCTGTAGCTCAAGAGGCACTAAAATTAGGGAATTTCAAAAACATGAGTGAAAATCCCATAGTTAAGAAATCCGCACCTTCTGGAATCAAAGCACTGAATCTCTTGTTAATCAACACAGATTGTCGCAGGAAGTTCGACAAATAAATGAACCTGATATTTAAACTCTGTTTTACACAATAGAAACCATCCCTGCAGCGTTTCTTGAAAATCGAAAATCTTTAGAATCGTCATTTTGCCGGTTTTACAAAGAAAAGTCATATTTAGTCATGTTTTTGAAATTCCCCCATTTTAGTTCCCTTTGAGCTACAGGGCTGCCCGCTTAGTATGTTATACCCAATAGCAACACCAATCATTTCTGCAAGTTTCAGGCCTGTACTCCTTGTATTACGGAAAAAAATAAATTTGCGTGGCCCACCCTCATTCCCAGTTTTCGGGTCATAAAAAAATTATGAGTCGGAATTTTGGCACTAAACTTGCAGAATATTTAGCCAACCATGTTGTTAATTTTTGCTGAAAATTTGAGCCAAATCGGTAAAGAAGTGACTGAGAACGAAACGTTTGAGTGAAGGCCGAAAAAGCGATGGAACATTTTTTTATCTATACTGTAACAATATCATGCCGAATTTTTTTTAATTCGGTTGAAAATTGACGTTATTCGGAAAACTCGAAAAAAGGTCATAGACCATCTTGTTTTTGGCAACACTGTAATTGGCATTCTTACATGAAGCTACTAGAGTTAGCACCAGAAAGAGAGGCAGGATTGACATGTCGACCTACTAACCACAAAGCAAAGCCACAAACCAGCCAGCCAACTGCTCAAAATTCGGCTCTCTCTGCCCAGGCTGAGTTTAACTGCCAGTCGATATTTTTGATTGCCTCCTTCAATTCTCTAGTCGGCCGGGCCAACCCTTCTCTGCTCTTTCTAATAGAAGCGTCTAGCAGAGAATTCTAAATTGTCAATTAAGCGGCTCGGTGAAGTTTAATCGAATAACGACAGGAAATAGAAAAGCCAATAAGAAACAATCTTCTTCCCAATCACTTTCACTGCTGCTTGCAGGATGCAATGTGTTCTTTGAGTGAGGGAATGGTTTTCAGCTGCTTCCCACATCGGTGACATCTAACCAATAACTCTGATCTTTATATAATCCACATTCAAAACGCAAAAGTTCTGCTGGGCTTCTGCATATACAGTACATACGTATGTACATGTACTATGGGGTTGGGGGTTGCCCCCTAGCTGGAAAGGCCAAACCCCCGCGAGACAGGTTAAGGGGCACCCGACCCAAAGAAACAAGTACTAGTAGTGGCTCCAGTATTAACAAACTGGCTCAGAAATCACTAATTTTTACCCTAAAATTCGCTCGAAAAGCCTAAAAAGAGAATTTGGCGTTTCCACTGCTGATATTTAAGAGAAATCGGTGTTTTTGGAAGCACTTTTTTGCATACATGTAACAGGTCATCCGCCGATGGGGGGAGGGGGGGTTGGGGGGTCTGGCGCCGGCCGGGGGGGGTCTGAGCCAAAATTTTGGGGGAGGGGGTGGGCACTAAAAAACGCTCAAAAATCGAGAAAAATCGCAATTTTTGGCCTAAAAATCGCCAAAAATCGCTAATTTGGGCTGAAATACAGCTAAAAAGTGCTGTTTTGCTGGCGATTTTGGCAATTTTTGTGTGTGAAAGTGTAAAAAATTGCAAAAATTTGCTCGAAAATTTACTTGCCAGAAAAACCGGAGGGGGGGGGCATACATGTAACAGGGGGGGTCTGGGGGGTCTGCCCCCACCCGCCTTAGGCCCGCCCCCCCGGGTTGGGGACCCCCCCCCCCCCGAGACGATTACACCGACCCCCCCTCCGATTTTTCTGGCAAGTAAATTTTCGAGCAAATTTTTGCAATTTTTTACAGTTTCACACACAAAAATTGCCAAAATCGCCTGCAAAACAGCACTTGTTAGCTGTATTTCAGCCGACATTAGCGATTTTTGGCAATTTAGCCAAAAAATTGCGATTTTTCTCGATTTTTGAGCGTTTTTTAGTGCCCACCCCCCTCCGCAAAAATTTTGGCTCAGACCCCCCCCGGCCGGCGCCAGACCCCCCCAACCCCCCCACCCCCCATCGGCGGATGACCTGTTACATGTATGGGGGGGTCGGTGAAATCGTCTCGGGGGGGGGGGGGGTCCCCATCCGGGGGGGGTCTGGCCTAAGTCGGGTGGGGGGCAGACCCCCCTGTTACATGTATGCTTTTTTGTCATTTTTTGCCTGTTTTGTTTTTAGCTGTAAAACGCAATTTCGCAGCTTAAAATCCATCCCAATTGCAGCAGAAATAGAATGCTTAAGCATTCCTTGGCATATTTTCCGTCCCTACTGGCCTTCGCTTTCTCCCCAAACTCTTAGATTGACTACACAACCCACTGTTGCGTTGCACTTACGGTACGGAGGTGTTGCACTTGTGGAGGTGCACCGTAATGCTATAAGATACTGTACGTAGCCTAAATTTCGGGAGCTAGAAAACCGTTGCACTCAGGAGGTGTTGCAGTTGTGCAGGTTTGACTGTAGATCTTAACAAAACTTTTGGCAAGAAACGAACTTGAGTGGCTCTTTGAGTTTGTCAACCGCATTATCAGGTATCGTAACTGCTCCATCGCTTCCAAGTTGTTCTAGCACATCTATAACAGGCAGGCACTTAACGTCGTTTATGGTACCAACACCATATATGGTGTCTAGGTACATACACATACCTATGGCGTTCGGCGACTGTGGTGGTACCATATATGGTACGTCTACTCATGGCCATGGGTGCCGGTACCATAATATGGTACGAATATATTACATGGTACGAAATCTGAACAGAGTGGTACCATACGTATAGTGTCACTACCCTAGGTACCGGTACCATCCGATCCGATCCGATGTGCGGGGGGCCTTACGGCCTGCGATCAGACTCGAGGTCCATTTCGCTTCCCCGTGATTCGTCATCTCGGACGTTTGCCCTTCTTTCACTGCCAAGCCACTCAAGCCATGCTGTTGGGCGCCAGGTACTAAGAGAGTGCCTGGCGTGGTGACGTCATGGTGTTGACAGCTCCCAACGGCCGCCCCGGCCAGTGGCACTAAACCGGTATCAGCCTTATTGCTGGTCTCTCAGACAGCTCCTGACGTCGTTGATCTTCCCTCCAACGCGGCATGCTTTTTGGAGCGGCTTTCGGTGCAACGGCAGATCCAGTTGGTTCCCATTTTACCTACTCACTGTAACCAGTTTTCGGTGGCCTGGGTGGAGCGTTGTGCCGACGACCAACTCTTTGCAGCAAGAAACTTGCCGCGCCGAGAGGATGAACCACTACAACCGCTAGGGATGCAGGGGCCGCCGTGACCCAGAGGCAGCGAGCTACCCACTGAGCCAACGACGCGGCTACCGGTACCATATATGGTGTCGGTACCATAAACGGCGTTAAGTGCCTGACTGTATAATTATTGATTTATCGATTTTCAACAAGCTAAAAACGACAACAGGGTGTCCCAAAAATGATAAAATTAATTTTTGCTGTCATTTCCGCAAATTCTGACCAAATTGGCTGAAATTTGAAACATAGATGCCAAAAGAGGGGAGATTTTGGGTATTAAAATTCGGTGGACCAGGTTTGACCTAATCCTGTGAAATTGCCGAATATGTGAAATTCCTTAATTTCAATGCCTGTAGAAATTACGCTAAAATGGAAACTTTTCTTTTTTTGCTGTCATTTCCACAAATCTTCTCCAAATGACCTGAAATTTGCAGAAACTTTTCAAAACTGAGCGATATTTTATGTGTTAAATTTCACGCATTGAGAATGACAGGGTCTTGAGAAAATAAGGATTAAGCTAATGATCTGTTTTTTTGTTCTGCTCGTTCAAAGAAGCAGATGTTCAGGAATTCCTCATTTTCTTAACGCTGTGTCATTCTCAATTCATGAAATTTTAACACGTAAAATATCGCACAGTTTTGAAGAGTTTCTGCAAATTTCAGGTCATTTGGCGAATATTTGTGAAAATGACAGCAAAAAAGTTTCCATCTTAGCGTAATTTCTATAGGCATTGAAATTAACAAATTTCGCATATCCGTGAATTTCTCGGGATTGGGGCAAGCTTGATCCATGAAAATTTAACATGCAAAAATTGCCCTAATTTGGGACTTATGTTTCAAATTTGAGCCAACTTGATGAGAATTTGCCGAAATGACACCAAAAAGAAATACTATCATTGTTTGGACATCCTGTAGTTCACACCAGAGCAGGGAATAAAGAAGTTGGTAGTGAAAGAATTCCAGTGCTTTTTGGTTTTCAGACAGCCCGATTGAAAGTCCCGAGAGATCACATGCATGTGTAGCCGTCTAGAAAAACAGTCTGCTTTACTTACTAAATACAGTAATTTAGGATACCTCAAACTTGGAATGGAGTGAAATCCGAACTGAAAAGCCATTTCACCATCTCCGTGACTAAAAGAAAAGGCAAAATCACACATTCGCGCCAACACTAAATCACTAAAACTGAGAATTATCAATAACAAAAAATTTTTCCTGGTCAGCCAGCATACGTACATGTAGCAGTTCATCCGCCTATGGCATACGGGGCTGGGGTTTGGCGTCGACCGTGGAGGGGGTCTGAGCCCATATTCTGGGGGAGGGCGGTTCGGTACTGAAAAATGTTCAAAAATCGAAATTTTCAGCTAAAAAATCGATAAAAATCGCCAAGTTGGGCTCCATGCTGTTCTACAGTCCATTTTAGCAATTTTAGTGTCAGAAATACTAAAAATTTTAAAAGTTTGCTGAAAAAATTCCAACAAAATCAGGGGGAATCGTCTCGGAGATGTTGGTCTGACCTAAGTCGGATGGGGCCAGACCCTCCCGGACCTCCCTCCTGTTACATGTAATGTTCGCCGGAACGTTCTACGCATACCGTATGTAGGTTCTCCAAAACTAATAAGTAGTGTTCCGACGATAACTCGACGGTATTCGACATCGATATTTATACAGGGTGTCTCAAAAATAATGATCACATTTCTTTTTACTGCCATTTCCGCAAATTTTGACCAAATAGGCTGAAATTTGGATCATAGGTGCCAAAACTCGGGCAATTTTATGT
>JASANB010004552.1:0-29408 GCA_030248155.1 Sabatieria punctata | reverse complement strand
TTTGGTGGTCTAAGAGTGTTTGCATAACCTTGACCTAAGCATAACCGTGAAACTGAAACCTAAAGTTAGGGTGGTCGGCGGATGCGGGGAAAGGTCCGCGTAACGAAACCGAGGTTTCCAAGTGCGCCCACAACATTTGCAAACTAAATTTCGTGAATTTTAAACTACGATCCGTGTGTGATGTTCCGAATACACAAACCGCTATTTCCGTACCAGGTTGAGGGTTCCGATTTCCGAATTCGCTGGGGGTTAGGGATTCGGATTCCATATTACCAAGTTTTCTACTTGTTTAGGAAGATCACTACTTGCGCCGATTAGTGTTCTAAGAGTCAGTCTCTGATTCGATCGAGTCTTGGTATGTCAAGTTGAAAATCGAACTTTTGCGTAGAGACCTGTGCGTTGGTGTACTAATAGGCATTCATGAGTTATGTTAAACCTGCAAAGGGTTTATGGATTTGACGCTCCATTCCCGAGATACAAGCCGCCAAAAATAGGCCCGCTTAACTATGGGACCAAAATTCTCAACTCGAATTTCTTTTGTACCAATAAGAGTTGGGACTAAAAAATTGGGGATTTTAGGTAACTTTTTGAGTAGTTTAAGAATTTTTGGTCCAAAATTATTTTTGAGTAAAAATTTTTTTTGCGACCACCTTTGGCCGGCCCTAGCTCGTCTGGAACCCCCTACACAGTTTTTTTTATTTCAAGATTTTGTAGCGCTATCAATTTGCCAGACTATGGTGTAAAGCATTTTGGGCTGCGACCCGACATTCGTGAGATATTCGCATCCGAATGGCCAAAACCATGCAGAACTTGCTAGTTTTGCAGTACACAAAGCTATGATGCCGGATTACTTTTCATTATAATAAGAGTTGGGACAATAAAATTGGGGATTTTAGGTAACTTTTTGAGTAGTTTAAATTTTTGGTCCAAAATTATTTTTTGAGTAAAAAATATTTTTGCGACCACCTTTGATCCTATAGCTCGTCTGGAACCCTACACAGTTTTTATTTTAGGATTTTGTAGCGCTATCAATTTGCCAGACTATGGTGCAAAGCATTTTGGGCTGCGACCCGACATTCGTAATATTCGCATCCGAATGGCCAAAACCATCTGCAGGAATTTAGCATGTTTTGCAGTACACAAAGCTACGATGCCGGATTACCTTTTATTATAATAAAAGTTGGGACTAAAAAATTGGGGATTTTAGGTAACTTTTGAGTAGTTTAAAATTTTTTGGTCCAAAATTATTTTTGAGTAAAAATTTTTTTTGCGACCACCTTTGGCCAGCCCTAGCTCGTCTGGAACCCCCCCTACACAGGTTTTTTTATTTCAGAATTTTTAGCGCTATCAATTTGCCAGACTTTGGTGTAAAGCATTTTGGGCTGCGACCCGACATTCGTGAGATATTCGCCTCCGAATGGCCAAAACCGTGCAGAATTTTCTAGTTTTGGAGTAACCAAAGCTACGGTTTTTGCCAGTTGGAGGCGAATATCTCACGAATGTCGGGCCGCAGCCCAAAATGCTTTACAACCAAGTCTGGCAAATTGATAGCGCTACAAAATTCTGAAATAAAAAACCTGTAGGGGGGTTCCAGACGAGCTAGGGCTGGCCAAAGGTGGTCGCAAAAAAAAAATTTTTACTCAAAAATAATTTTGGACCAAAAATTCTTAAACTACTCAAAAAGTTACCTAAAATCCCCAATTTTTAGTCCCAACTCTTATTATATAATAAAAGTAATCCGGCATCGTAGCTTTGTGTACTGCAAAACAAGCAAATTCTGAATGGTTTTGGCCATTCGGATGCGAATATCTCACGAATGTCGGGTCGCAGCCCAAAATGCTTTACACCATAGTCTGGCAAATTGATAGCGCAACAAAATACTAAAAAAAAAAAAACTGTGTAGGGGGGTTCCAGACGAGCTAGACGGCCAAAGTGGTCGCAAAAATATTTTTTACTCAAAAATAATTTTGGACCAAAAATTCTTAAACTACTCAAAAAGTTACCTAAAATCCCCAATTTTTTAGTCCCAACTCTTATTGATACAAAAGAAATTCGAGTTGAGAATTTTGGTCCCATAGTTAAGCGGGCCGTTTTTTGGCGGCTTGTATCTCGGGAATGGAGCGTAAAATCCATAAAACCTTTGAAGGTTTAACATAACTCATGAATGCCTCTTAATGCACCAACGCACAGGTCTCTACGCAAAAGTTCGATTTTCAACTTGACATAGGGATAAGGGCGGAGACTCGATCGAATCAGAGACTGACTCTTAAGAGGCGGTCTCTGAACCGATCGAGTCTCAGTATTCAGACCCCAAAATTGAAACTTTGGGCTAGAGAGCTGTAAGTTGGTACACTAATACACACTTATGAGTTGTCCTTAGGCTCCAAAGGATTAGTGGATTTGACGCTCCAATCCCGAGATACAGCCTTCTGAAAATCGGCCCGCTTAACTATGGGACCAAAATTTCAAACTCGAATTTCTAACCTACCAGCTGGAGTTGGAAGATAAAAATTTGGGTTTTTGGGTAACTTTTGGAGTACTTTAAGAATTTGCAGTCCAATTTTGTTTTGGAAGAAAAAAATTTTTTTTCGACCTCTTTGGCGGGCCATAACTCGGCTGGAACCCCCCCTAGAGGCGCTTTTTTATTTCATAACTTTGTAGCGCTTTTTATAAGCTATATTTTGGTATAGAACATGGTACGATTGCTGGTGGCCAATCCAGTGAAAATTGGCCTCAAATGTCACGAACTCGAAAAATTCGCATGTTTCACTATAGACATAATTTTCCAAATCGAATTTCTGACTTAATGAACAGAGTTGAGCTGTGAAAATTTGGGTTTCCAGTACTTTCAGTGTGCTTTCAGGAATATAGTGGATATAGAATTTCGAGGAAAAAAATTTTTTTCGACACTCTTTAGCGGACCATAACTCGGCTGGAGCCCCCCAGAGCGCTTTTTTATTTCATAATTTTGTAGCGCTTTTTATAGACTCATTTTGGTATAGAATATGGTACGATTGCTGGTGGCCAATCCAGTGAAAATCGGCCTCATAAGTTACAAAGTCGAAAAATTCCCTCATTTGGAAGGCCAAATTTTATGAGTTCTCAACATTTTGAGGCCAATTTTCCCGGATTGGCCACCAGCAATCGTGCCATGTTCTATACCAAAATATAGCTTATAAAAAGCGCTACAAAGTTATGAAATAAAAAAGCGCCTCTAGGGGGGTTCCCGCCGAGTTATGGCCCGCAAAAGAGGTCGAAAAAAATTTTTTTCCTCAAAATGCTAAATCCACTAAATATTCCGAAAGCACACTGAAAGTACTCTGGAAACCCGAAATTTTCACAGCTCAACACCGTTCATTAAGTCAGAAATTTGATTTGGAAAATTATGTCTATAGTGAAACATGCGTATTTTTCGAGTTCGTGACATTTGAGGCCAATTTTCACTGGATTGGCCACCAGCAATCGTACCATATTCTATACCAAAATAGAGCTTATAAAAAGCGCTACAAAGCTATGAAATAAAAAAGCGCCTCTAGGGGGGGTTCCAGCCGAGTTATGGCCCGCCAAAGAGGTCGAAAAAAATTTTTTTTCTTCCAAAACAAAATCGGACTGCAGATTCTTGAAGTACTCCAAAAGGTACGCGAAAACCCAAATTTTTATCTTCCAACTACAGCTGGTAGGTTAGAAATTCGAGTTTGAAATTTTGGTCCCATAGTTAAGCGGACCGATTTTCAGAAGGCTGTATCTCGGGATTGGAGCGTCAAATCCACTAATCCTTTGGGGCCGAAAGACAACTCATAAGTATGTATTAGTGTACCAACTTACAGCTCTCTAGCCCAAAGTTTCAATTTTGGGGTCTGAATAGGGCAAAGGGCCAAGACTCGATCGGTTCAGAGACCGACTCTTAAGTGCTTACATTTTTTGCTGTTTTTTGTTTAAAAAGGACCACCGTCCTTGGGCTTGGACGAATGTTGTCATGTTTATGCTTAATCGATAGCAAATCGTCATATCTACCCATATGCACTTGGGCAGACATAGCTGCCGGAGGACTCGAATGCTACAAATGCTTTAGTAAGGGGTAGTCGAAATCGCGCATTTTCATTATTTTTAGTTTTTTTAATTTGTTATTCAAGGATCTCTGAAAGTAAATACGCCGAAATATGCATCTAAGGCAGGCCTACTCAGAAGGAAAAATTGGTAGCTATCTTTCAAAAGATGACTGAGAAAACATCTTTTTTTTCAAAAAGTTCTATTTTTTGTAGTGATAATCGTCCTTTAAAAAGGGCCACCGTCCTTGGGCTTGGACGAAGATTGTTATATTTATGCTTAATCGATAGCAAATGGTCATATCTACCCATACAGTCTTGGGCAGACATCTCTCGGCTAGGACTCAAATGCTACGATTGTTTTTTTAGTAAGTGTAGGACGTGACGGATTTTTGGTCATTTAAAAAAGGTCCATCGTCCTGAGGTTTCGATCCCAATCTTTCTAACTAATTCTGTAGCTAGGGTAATGGACTACCGATCCGGCCTTGGGCACGAATGTACGTCCAGACATGGGCAAAGGGGGGGGGCTGAGGGGGGTTGGCCCCCCCTCAGGCTCTGACCTACCCCCCCTCAGCCGGCCGCTACCCCCCTCAGTAATTTTTTGGAAGATTTTTGTATAGAAAATTATGATAAATATATGCCTGGATTAGGTGTAAATGAGCTCAGAATGGCTTATTTTAACGTATTTTGATGAAAAATAAGCCAAAAAACCTTGATTTTAGCCAAAAATCGGACTTTTTGGCTTACCACCCCTCAGCCCCCCTCTCAGGCGCTCCTACTCCCTGAAGAATTGAAAATTCTACCCCCCTCAGCCGAAATGCTAGCCCATGTCTGTGTACGTCCATACGTACGAATTTTATCGCAAGTTTTCTAAGTGCGGTTTCCGGGGGCAAATCGGCCCATAATCGATAGAAGTAAGGCGATATGACTAGAACGCGTAATCTGAGATAGCATGCAGAAATTGGTTGTGAATGGGCTGATATGTGCAACTCTAACGTAGAAGTCAAAAGTAGTTGTTTGATACCGGATTCGGTCATATTTGTTAAAGATTTACAATTTGGGTGCGCACGTTGTACAGGATTTGTTCCGAGACCAAAACACGTATCTGAGGTAAAGCTGAATATAGCATGCAGTAATTAGATGTTGATGTGTAAAATATTAATCAAGAGATCGTCAGCAGTCATTTGATACCACATTCGGTCGTCTGAGTTCAAAATTTGCTATTCGAGTGATCTCCCCAACTTGTTTTTTGTGTGTGAATGAATTTTTCGGCCGACGGGCTCCGTGAAGTGTGTCCTGTTGTCGTCGTGCCAACGGCGGTCCACCCCTACTGGTTAGACAGAATGCGTCAGTAGAAAAGCTACAAGAAACTACCAGCAACTTTGGGCGCGTATACAAATCGCCTCCCCAGAAAAACGGAAACGGTGAGGACGTGCGGTACGCTGTGGTACACAGCGCTACACCTAGTTTTTCGGGTTTTCCAATGTCACAAATCGCCTCCCCGAAAGTAGGAAAGTTGGAAAATCGCAAGTTACACCACAAGAGAAGGGAAATAAGCACTACTAAGGGTAAAATGAGCGCAACAGCTCATGCTGGAAACGACTGTTTGTCGCAAAATTGTTTCATTCAATAAGTCGAAATATAAAAAGGTCCATCCCATTTATCTACCTGTCATCACTGCCTTTTGGTGACAACAAATCTAAATCTAAGCTAAAATAGATTTGGAGTCGCGTTTATGACTGTAAATAGGGTCATTTTTCTTTATCTCAGAAGTCGATTTCTAAATTGCATTGCAGGCAGCGTCAGTAGTCACAGTGATGTCCAAAAAAGGAGAAAAGGTCTTGTGCAGAAAAAGATAGGTAGGCACAAAGCTGCCTCCAGTGCTATATACCAGCCTGTAAGTGAAGTTTCCGATATATGTGCATGCATAGTGTATGTAAGTGCTCAACTGCTGTTAGAATAGGCACTAGTGCAGCTAAAATCAGATGACATGAACACAGCAAAAGCACAGACGAAAACCCGGCAATCATAGCCATTCTTCCGTTGTGAAACTTTTGGAAAGACATATGAGTCTATTGTGATGGCGGGACCTCATACCGTTGTCGAATTGCCGGCGTCACTGATATGCAAATTTTTTTGCAGCCGGTGATGTTGGTTGTTATGTGCATGCTTTCCTAATTTCCAAATTGTTGGGAAGCATTTTCCATTTTTTATATTTTCCATTTTCCAACTTTCCAACTTCTTGGGAAGGCGATTTGTGGTAATATCGAATCGGCGCAAAGGTAATCGGCGCAAAGCGCAAAGCGCAAATTTACGGTACCAGCGCTAATGCGGGAAAACTTTACATGTGCGTTCAGTACCCCAATTTTCATTGGAGGAAGCCCATTCCCCCACCCGCCAACCACCCTGACTTTATTAAAGCTTTGGTTTCAGCTTAGGCCTAGGTTCAATCTTAGCTTTTCAGGTTAAAAATGGCTATTTCGTGGGTGGAGGAATGGACCTGGAATCATTTACATAATGCCTTGAACTGTAGTAGTCTAACTTAGCTTCTTGTTTGGAAGGTAACGCGAACGTGAAAAGTACTGCTGGGCTGGGTAAGTACTGACATAATATTATTATAATAATTATAAACTCACCAGCAATCTGAGAGCACAGAAACTATTGCTGCTGCGGCGAACCACATTTCTTATTTACGAATCTAGAGAGTTATTTATTCTGTGTATTCTGTACGTTACATTGTTCCTTACACGGGACCGGACGTTGGCTCAGTGGGTAGCTCGCTGCCTCTGAGTCACGGCGGCCCCTGCATCCCTAGCGGTTGTAGTGGTTCATCCTCTCGGCGCGGCAAGTTTCTTGCTGCAAAGAGTTGGTCGTCGGCACAACGCTCCACCCAGGCCACCGAAAACTGGTTACAGTGAGTAGGTAAAATGGGAACCAACTGGATCTGCCGTTGCACCGAAAGCCGCTCCAAAAAGCATGCCACGTTGGAGGGAAGATCAACGACGTCAGGAGCCGTCTGAGAAACCAGCAATAAGGCCAATACCGGTTTAGTGTCTGTCCGCCGGGCGGCCGTTGGGAGCTGTCAGCACCATGACGTCACCACGCCAGGCACTCTCTTGGTACCTGGCGCCCAACAGCATGGCTTGAGTGGCTTGGCAGTGAAAGAAGGGCAAACGTCCGAGATGACGATATAAGGGGTAACGAAATGGACCGTGCAGGTCTGATCGTAGGGCAGTACATTGTACGACCCCCCGCCAGATCGGATCGGATCGGATCGGACGGGACCGGACGCTTTTAGACACGCCAGGCTTACCGCTTGAGAATCAGGGAAATCAAACATCGCTAGCAAACGAGTTGCATACTTTAACTTCGAAACAATTTCCAAGGCGTATTCACAGTATACAGTACATTGTTCGCTGTTCTGTTTTATTGGTCGTATAGTCTAGTCAGTAATAGCGATCCGCGCGCCTGTCTGTCACTCTGAGTTCTCTCTTGGCTACGAATACGAATACCAAAATCAGCTGTGAAATTTGCAAACTATTTTTCATGTACGGCTCTGCCTTATTAATCCGGGCAATTTAGGCCCGCCCGAATTTGCTATGATTAGACCGGGGACCGAGATTGTTTACTTTTACCAACTTATGAAAACCACACTTACGTTGTTGCCGCAGTAGCTTTGTTAGGCGTGCTAGTCACAGTCCCGGCATAATTATGATCGACGCCGACTTCGTCTTCAATAAACGGTACCGTTTCGTTCATCTTTATTTCATTTACAAATGTTAAAAAGCCGTTCCTCTAGGACGGAAATAGGTGGAGCTAATGTATCTGAAGTTATTCTCGGTCTATACCCCACGCTGATGTGGGCAACAAAACTTATGGATTCAAGAGTGGTATTAATTTGAAATATTGACTTGAGTAATTAACAACAATAAATAGTAATTAATAAAATAATTAACGTATTAACTTGAGTCCTTGAAGGTTAAATACAGTGCATATTGCGAATGAGAAATGATCCTGAGACAATCATCATTTATGCAACGACAAATTAAGAAGAGGGACAATAGAATTTAAATTTCGCGGGCTACAGTATCTTAGATGTTCACGCAACCACTGAAAAACTTGCGCCACTTTGCGCTTTGCGCCGATTAACTTTGCGCCGATTCGATATTACCCGATTTGTGCCCGCTAGGGATGCAACCGAATACAAAAATACCGAATACCGAATACCGAAGCGGATTTTCGGAACCGAATAATACCGAATTATACCGAATAATACCGAATATTGATGATTCGCAGGGCAATTGCAAAATTATACTGTGTCACAAATATTTCTTGTTTTTGCTAAACTTTTTTATGCTAAAAAGAGCTGTAGAGAGTGAAGTATTGTTTGAATGCTATAGATTTATGCATGCCTATAACTAAAACAAGCCCTTTTGGTCCTTCTCTACGGTCAGCCCTGCTGACAACAAAACAAGGACCAGTGCAAACAATTTCAGGAGCTGCGAGTTAGGCCAAAAGTGCGCTGATTAATTATGTGAAGTCACAGCACAAAGACACGTCCGGCGGTTACTAAAATTCGCAGCTCGCAGCCATTCGCAGCTTCGCATCCCAGTCGCACCCGTTCGCATCCGCCGGGCGCCAACTCTAAAACATCGATGCGAAGAAAAAAGAAGTAAATAGAAAAAAGTTTTCCGACCTCTTTTTCGGTTTTCCTCTTGGGTTTCCAGCAGAGAGAGGCTGTTGATGTATATTTGATGTGTACAAAGTCTTGCATTAAATAAAAGATGAGGCGGTCACGTCAACAAGTGCAACGTGGTTCTCCACGATCACAGTCTATAAGCAAACGACTGTTGACGCTAGCTTCAACATAGTCGAAGAAGGTACTAAATAGAACCTCCATAAATGGCACACTCACGGTGACCTTGAAAGCGTCCCAACTAAGCAAAAACCGGCAAAAGTTTATTAAACGTCCTATTTATAGAGGGTCACGGCCGGCGTGGGGAAGGGGGTTTTCCGTCAGGTGGGTGGTTGTTGTTGTTGTATCTACCCAGGAAACTGCAGCTAACAAGAACCATCTGCGTTCCCGGGAAAGGTGTTACCATTTGGGGACTAGCCAGGGTCGACCCGGGGCCGTATTTATAGTCCACTCTACATTGACCCCGAAGGGTATGCAGAGATGCCCCGGAGGCGGTAACATTGGACCCCTCAGGTGGGTGGTCGAGGGTGGTTTCGCCCAGAGGGGGGTCCAAAATTCAAAAAGCTCCAGAACGCGTGGAAATGCGTTTTAGCTGGTTTTTTCAATAAGGAGGCTAAAAATCGCAATTTTAAGCTGCCAAATAGCGTTTTAGTACAGCTAAAACAAGCAAGAAAACGATAAAAAGGGCTTCCAGAAACCTCCGATTCCTCTTAAATATCAGCGGCGGAAACGCTCTTATGAAGGCTCTACTGTTTGCAGTGATAATAATACATTGTAGTAGTAGTTTGTACGGTCTAATTATGCTATGACGCATTCTGTTAATGCATGCTGTTACACATCTGTTTCCGCGCTCTCTATCTGGACACGTACAGTGGTACTGCGCTGGGTTGACGGTTCGATTTAGAGATGCGCACGGGCTCGGCAGTTCGGCCCGGGCAGTCCAAATTTCTAAAAATTTGTGTTACAATGCAGAGCATTTTTGTTTCTTTTCTTGCGATTTCAGTATATTTCAACATAATTTTGTTCTTTTAAGGTTATTCTCTAATATTCTGACAAATTAACAAATTTTCGACCTCATTTTCTTTGATTTTGCTAAAAAAAGTATATATCAGTTAAAGATCAAAACTGAGTTTCAGTAAGGAAAACTATGAAAAAGAGCCGAAAAGTGCTAAATTTGGCTGCCGGACCTTGTGTCTCTTCCGTCTCTATAGCAGTCGGCTACTCCAAGACCGAAAGGACGAAAAGTTACAACAACAACAACAACAACAACAATGATTTGGACTCAGCCGATTATTTTAACGAAAAAAAGCGGGCCGGGCCGAAAATTCCGCCCCGAGCGCATCCCTAGTTCGATTTAATGCGAAATTTTAGGCCCAAAATTTGTCAGTTTCAGTTAATAATAATAATTGCTTTTCCCCTAAAATGTTAGGGGTAAATACACTGCCAGGCTTCCTTCCTCGGTTTCTGCAGCATTGCATACATTTTCATTGCGTTACCCAAATGTCCTTCATCTGCTCCGCTCGCACCATCACACATACTATGTCCTCACAACTCTACGTTTTGCTGTCTCGTAACGTAATCCGACATTTCTGATTCCATTTTCGTGCAATTTTATCATCAAATAAATCTTCGCATCGATGTTTTAGAGTTGGCGCCCGACGGATGCGAACGGGTGCGACTGGGATGCGAAGCTGCGAATGGCTGCGAGCTGCGAATTTTAGTAACCGCCGACACGTCCGCCTATTATCCGCCGCATGGTGGAGATTTCATAAAAAACTTGCCCCTAAGCCTGAGCCTAGCGTAAGCCTAAAACCGAAGCTAAAAGTTTGGTTTGACAGCGGGTTGGACGAATGGGCCTTTTCAATTATCCGCCATGTGGCAGATATCAGGAGGATATTTATGCGCGAATCACAAAGACGCATACAAAAAATTGCTTAACTTCACGGTTTGACTTACATTGTAATAATAAACAACAATATTCAGTTAGCCTTTTCAGTTCCCAGTAGACTACGTTGTCAGCTTTCCACTTCTTTACTCAAGCGTTTGTTTTATGTACCCCACCTATCTTTTCAAACGATTCATCCAATGTAAACTGTATGCAGGCCTAGGCCTAACCTTGAAGTTCATCAATTTTTTGTATGAATAGTCGTTGTTTGCCAAAATGTAAGCATAGGAAATGAACAGAGAGGTGAAAAGAAGAAATATCTAGGTGATTTCTGCACAAATTTAAGCAGAACAGTGTAATTTTAACGGTTTTACAATATTCGGTATTATTCGGTATTATTCGGTTTGAGAAATACCGAATTCGAATACCGAATTCGAATAGTACTAGTAACCGAATTATTCGGTTCATACCGAATAATACCGAACTTCGGTTGCATCCCTAGTGCCCGCCCGGTTGGGCACTGACGACGCGCCGATTTTTTGTGTCCACCCGGAAGCTTTGTGTAATTTCTTGTTTTGATTTTGTTTGCATCTCTAGTCTACGTATAGGTATGGGCAAAGAAGCCCGTGCTGCGGAATCGAAAACGCCTTATGAAGCGCGTGCGTGTTTTCGCTTTTTACGTTGTAAAAATTCTGGCGTGTGTTCTAACCGATTCGTTTGCGGTTTTTTGCTTTTATTAATAAGTTTGGGGTTTGTTCTTGCTTTGTAAATGTCAATTGAAAAAAAAATTATGGATCAAGTGTAGCTGGGGGGGAAATCAGGAACCGATCCCAAACAGAAATTAATGTGTTTAATGATCATAATTAATTATAAATTAACGATTTCTATCGATAAATATCGATTATCGAAAATTTTTTTGGCAAAATTTTAAAATTTCAAAATCGTCCAAAAATGGTCATGTCATATCTCATTTGAAAGCCCTTCGCCTGGCGAGTCTAATGATCACTAAATTAGCATAAAAATACCCCTAGAGCCACGCATCAGTATCGGCACGCTCCAGAGGGCCTGTTTTCCAAATATAAAAGTACCCCTAGTGGGACGCATCAGTATAGGCACGCTCCGCATCGCTCCAGAGGACCTGTTTTCCAAATATAAAAATTCCCCTGGGGGGACGCATAAGTATAGGGCACGCTCCGGAGGGCCTGTTTTAAAAACATAAAAATACCCCTAGAGGGGACGCATCAGTATAGGCACGCTCCGGAGAGCCTGTTTTCCAAGCATAAAAATACCCCTAGAGACTCATCAGTACAGGGCACGCCCCTTAGGGCCTATTTTCCAAATATAAAAATACCCCTAGGGGTACGCATCAGTATAGGGCACGTTCCGGAGTCGTACAGTCATATGAAAGTTAATAAATTAATATCTAATCCATTTCGGATCTTCCCTGATTTTTCTCCCCCAGCTACACCTAACCCAAAATTATGATTTTAAAATTGCTTTATGGCGAGATGAAATTTTTAAATTTTTTTCAAAATGGAATAACTTGAAAACGGCTAGTTGTTTCAGCAAGCACACTTCAGAAATGAAAATTTCAGGTATGATTTACCCTAGGAACAATTTCCAGCAATATTGATTCGTTCCTGAGCCAGCGCATAGCAACTACTTTTTTCGAAATTTTCCCTATGCTAATACACACGACGGCCGACACCCTCGCACATTTTGATCCACTGAAAGCTAACCAAGCCGAATTATCAAGAGCACGCCACCTCACTAGATAACATTTTTCGCTGGCTTTCATATGACACCAATTGCCCATGTCTAACTTGCAGCCAGTTCCAGCGCAAAGCAGAAACTCGAAAAACGGCGTTTCGTAACTTTTACAGCCGCCATCTACGTACACTTAAATCCAAATTATTGTGCTGGTTGAAAGCGCTGGCGTTTGCCGAATCTAATGATACCTTACTTTCCTTAATAGCCCAAATAATGCGTTCACACAGTCCAATAATACTCGCGAAGGTCCAGCACTTTACGCAATCGTCGATTTTATCGATTTTTTTTGGGTAGCTGAGCCTCATGCTCTTAATCAAATTGTAAATGTTCCGGTGATTTTGTAGCTCAGAAAACGCACTTTCAGTTAACATGCTGCCTTTGAATGTAAGGATAAAACCTAGTCCCAACAAAGCCGACAAAGCTGATGAGCCGATCTGCACATCGCTCCCTAATAACACTGAACCTTTGTGGATCAAAGTTTAGAAGGTCATAACTCCAGAACTGCTGAACATTTTTGAGTGCGGTTTGTTTTTTTCAACTTCTCTTAAAATTGTCTACACGGCTGCATGATAATTACCTAGAAAAACTAAACACTAGAAAAATCTATATTTCTTTGCCCATCCCTACTATACTTTTTCGATGCTTTCAAGGCAGGATATGACCAAGAATGTATTTGATATGACTGATATCACGTTGAATCAGCTATATTTTCTAGATAATAAGGCTGCAGTTAGTCTGAAAATAGTGCTAATCTTCATGCGAAACCAAAAAACGCTTGTAAACTGGAAAAATTGTTATGAAAATGCTATTTTTGACTATCTGGTATCCAAAATATACCGGATACCGGATAGTGTTTTAGAGCAAAAAACGATACGGGATTATCCGGCATATACCGGATAATACTGGATTATGGTTGCATCTCTAGTTAGTAGGCCTATATTTAACTTGTTTGTTTCCGATTTTTTGGGTTAGGTGTAGCTGGGGTGGATCAGGGAAGGTCAGAAATACACTATAATTAATTAACTTTCTTATGACTATTATTATGACTCCGAAACATGCCCTATACTGATGCGTGCCCCTAGGGGTATTTTTTATTTGGAAAACAGGCCCTCCAGAGCGTGCCTTATACCGATGCGTCCCCCAGGGGGTACTTTCATGTTTTAAAAAATAGGTCCTCTGGAGCGTGTCCTGTACTGATGAGTCCCCCTAAAGGTATTTTTATATTTGGAAAACAAGCCCTCCGGAGTGTGCATATACTGATTCGTCCCCTAAGGGTATTTTTATATTTGGAAAACAGGCCTTCCGGAGCGTGCCCTATACCGATGCGTCCCCCAGGGGGTACTTTCATGTTTTAAAAAATAGGTCCTCTGGAGCGTGCCATGTACTGATGCGTCCCCCTAAAGGTATTTTTATTTTTGGAAAACAAGCCCTCCAGAGCGTGCATATACTGATTCGTCCCCCTAAGGGTATTTTTATATTTGGAAAACAGACGTCTGTTGCGTCTGTAAGGGTACTTTTATATTTGGCAATACAGGCCCCCTTTCGAAACTGGCCGTAGGTTTCGAGAAGTTTTTTATTCGTACAGCTCGCCTCTCTGGCTTAATCACACTCACACCACACACACACTTTCTCAATCGCGCGCGCCGGCATTTAACAAAAATGTAAACATTAAAGTCATTTGCGCTGAAAGTCGCAACACTCCCGACAGACAAAAACCTATTTACGCCTATAGACGACAATCAAGTCCGATTAAACCAACTTTTGACACAGGACATCAACACAGCGAAACACTGACAACACACAAAGGCTACAGCTATTAGGGCTATTATATAGATTATATTCTGCAACCAGTTTCCGGAAAAATACGTAAATATACTACTCATGTCAACAAATGATGAGCTATCAAACTTGGATTTGCCAGACACAGAGCTAGTAATATAGCCTGAGCGGTGCCTTTCAATGAAACTCAAATGACCTTGAAGGCCAAATGTGGTTGCCCCAGCTGGGCAAATAACCCTGCAACGCTCAGTGATGTCTGATTTGTCTGTATCAAAGGTTACAGTACCTGAAACACCTGCGGCCATGCACTCAACTGAAAAGCTGATTTCAGACCCACAGTGAACGTGGGCCAGGGCTGTGCCAAAGTCAGTATAGCAGGAATACTTGAGCTTAGCACCAGTCAGGCATGAGTAGCAACCTTTGAATGACACTGGTTTAATGGTACACAAGTTCTTGTCCAGTTTCGTAGCAAGTTTGTATCCATTTAGCTTGATCTGCAGTTCCATCGCCGCAAGACCATCAAATTCTGCTTGAACATCAGTTGCTGTGCCTTTCATTGTCAATGCACCAAGGTCAATTGTTACCCTACTCGCAGCGCCATTTCGAAACTGGCCATAGGTTTCGAGAAGTTCTTTATTCGTACAGCTCGCCTCTCTGGCTTAATCACACTCACACCACACACACACACTTTCTCAATCGCGCGCGCCGGCATTTAACAAAAATGTAAACATTAAAGTCATTTGCGCTGAAAGTCGCAACACCCCCGGGGCGTGCCCTATGCAGATGTAGTGATCATTAGACTGGTCAGGCGAAGTGCTTTCAAATGATATATGACATGACCATTTTGGACGATTTTAGAATTTTGCCAAACAACAATAGATAATCGATATTTATCAATAAAACTTGTTTTGTTAATTTGTAATTAATTATGATCATTGCAAACATTAATTTCGAGTTTGGGATCGGTTCCTGATTCCCCCCCCCCAGCTACACCTGATCCGATTTTTTGCAATTCTTGCAGAATCTGCCGGTAAATTCGTAGAGCCTACTAATCTGGAATATATTGACTAAAGTGCTACCTGATTATTAGAACCTACATATGTGACGTGGGCAGACATGGGCTAGCATTTCGGCTGGGCGGGGGGTAGAATTTTCAATTCGTGACGGGGTAGGGGGTCTGAGGGGGTAGTAAGCCAAAAAGTCCGAATGAGTAATCAGTTATTGTGATTCTGTATTGGGTTTTGAGTACTGGATTTTTCTGTTATTGTAAATGGCAGGCGATCTTTTTTGTTAACACTATGCACGTGTACGTCTGCTTCTTACCTGCATTGTGCTAAGCAGGATGTATTCTTCGGTAGGGATGGTAGTGTCCGGTAATTTTTTTAAGTATACTACTGTCTAAAAAGAGCAATTCATTCCTTTACGCATATCATTGATTGCGTTATGATTTATTGCCTTTTTAGAATAATTATAAGAGATTACCTTATCATTCGATATAGACAAGACAAATCAGAATCATTGCATAGAATTGTAAGTGAGCTAGTTAAGAAAGGGTCCTCGTGTGTGTTCTTCCTAAATTCTGTTCGATAGTTGTGAATAATTTGGGGTTTTTATTGATCGGCTCGGCGTGCCTTTATTTTCGAATTTCTTTTCTGCGTGCTTGCTGGTAACACAGACAGATGTCAGTTATGGGTGTTGCAGATAGAGTGTAAGCGTTATGAGTGGTGAGGTGGCAGTGATGAACCCCAGTCAAGGCCCCCCTCAACATGTAAATGAGTTTGACATGAGCCGGCTGCCAGATGAAGAAGACGGAGATTTGCCGGAAGCAGAAACTTCCATACTGGCCTGTGATTACATTCGCTGGCGTCTGCAACAGCAAGGTCATCTGTGGGAAGACTGTCCGCTGCTCCCTCAGCCCAATCGCGTGCGACTGACTATGCGAGCATTGGGCGAGGAATTTGAGAATCGATTTAACACCGAGATTGGACACATGGTACAAATGATGGAAATAACTCCTCAGACAGCCTTCCCCAAGTTTATGGGAGTGTGCGAGGAGCAGTTTTCCGACGGAACTGTAAACTGGGGACGCATCGTGGCACTCTTTGCCTTCGGAGGCGCTCTGTCGGCCCAGTGCGTCCAGAGCAACATGCCGCAGTTGGTTGGAAATGTGGCTGACTGGGTGGCAATCTTCTGCGACTCTCAATTAGCCGATTGGATTCACGCTCAGAACGGCTGGGTGAGTGGCTTGTCATTTTGGCTCGTTACCAAGCCAAGCATTCACTTTTCCAATCATAAATAAACAGCAATCTGCGCGAGGCCGGGTGCGCGCTAGAGCCAGATTCCATTTGGTTTTTATGCCCGACCCAGTTCTGCCTGCGGCCCAGCAAAGGAAATTGTATACGCAAAAATGGTGACTGTTCCGGCCGTCGTGTACACATTTACGCACAATCACCGAATATATAGGGGTCTGCGATGTACCGATTTTTCATTTATCTACGTACTGGATGCTCTATAAACCGACAACATTTCGTATTGCGTAGCATCTATAGGCGGAGTCTTTAAAAATGGTAACTTCTTTGCTGTGCCAGTTCCCAATTTATATTCGTCGAATTACCTGAAATTCGGAGGTTTATTAGCGAATTTTGTTTGTTAAAAATTGTGGTTCAGAGAAACAAATCTTACAGGACATTACTCATATTTTTTCAAGCCAGCGCCAGTTTCTTTGGCTTACTGTAGTTAGTTATTGTTTATATTACTAGGGCTAGCCGCGTTCCAGCCTAGCGTTTAAGTAAACGGCCGCACCATTGTTTGTTGTATACGATTACAGGCTAACTCTGAACGTGCCTGGCATGATTAGATAATATTCAGGAAGGGGTGGACTGTAATGCACAAACACTGCGCTTGTAAGTAGTGTTCCTACGATATGAACACTTGTCTATATTCCATGTAAGATAGCCTAAAAGTCAATGTCAGCTTCGAATTCAATTGAATGCTTGGTAAGGTATGGTAGAGAACTATAAAGTTAAGAGAAAGCGAACGAAAATTCAATGTTTAAGCTTCAAGTCTTACATTCAATAAACTTGCGCTTTGCTTGAAGAGCACAGCCAGGGTGGCCTGAGTTGGGCTTTATGCCGACGACCAACTCTTTGGGACAAGAACTTGTGGGCCCATAGCACGCATACATGTCGCTGGGTTTTTCCGTGGGGGGACCTTTTTCAAATCCCAAATACGGTTTTGGGACCAAGTCCAAAGTGGGTTTTGCGACCTTTTTTTGGTGTCCAAAAGTGGGTTTTGTCGACCTTTTTTGGGGTAAAAAGTAGGTTTTGTCGACCTTTTTTTAGAAATTTTGGGGCGAAAAATGGCTTCAAAACCCTATTTGGACCGAAAAAGCGTTAAAAACCCTGTTTTTGCATAAAAAATGCCTTGCAAACCCTGTTCAGGTTGAAGAAAATGCCTTAAAAACCGAATATTGAAACAATGAATGTAATAAAAAGCTGTTTTGCGCTCAAAATACGTATTGAATATGAGTTTCAGCGATAAAATACAGATTGAAATGCGTTATATTGACTAAAAATAGTTCAGAGAACCCTAATTTCGATTCTAAGGCACGCGCAAAACCCTGTTTTGACTTATAGGATTACTAAAAAACCCTATTTAGTGATTGAATGCAGTTCTTAAACCCTGTTTAGGGTTTCTAATCAACCTAAAAACCCTCTCTAGGCTTTCTAGCCAGTGTTAAAGCCCTGTTTAGGGTTTCAAAGTAGCCTAAAAACCCTGTTTAGGGTTTCAAAGCAGCCTAAAAACCCTAATCAGGGTTTAAAAGTAACCTGAAAACCCTGTTTAGGGTTTCAAAGTAGCCGAAAAACCCTAATCAGGGTTTAAAAGTAACCTGAAAACCCTGTTTAGGGTTTCAAAGCAGCCTAAAAACCCTAATCAGCGTTTAAAAGTAACCTGAAATCCTTGTTTAGGGTTTCCAAGTAACCTGAAAACCCTAATCAGGGTTTAAAAGTAACCTGAAAACCCTGTTTAGGGTTTCCAAGTAACCTAAAAACCCTAATCAGGGTTTCTAAGCAGTCTAAAAACCCTATTTCGGATTTCTAAGCCTTGCAAAACCCTGTTTTGGGTTGTAGGGTAGGCGAAAACCCAATTTTCTGCTGCAGAATGTATTGTCTCGGCTAAAATTTTCTTTACTTTGGAATCCAAAAGTGGGTTTTCAGGTCCCCCCAAAAAAATCGGGGGGACTTTTGCCGAAAAAATCGTGCTTGGGGGGCGGCCCCCCTTTACACCCCCAACGACATGTATGATAGCACGCTTACAGCGGATTTGCGGCCTAAACCACTACACCAACTGTGCCGGCCGTACTAAGGGGTACGGTTCTATTGGGCGATGCCGATTAGGCTATTCTGCGGTACTATTAGGCGACAGGAAATTTTTTATGCGGGTTCTTACGTCAACCTACGTTATCATTAAAGCACAACATTATCAGTGTACAACAAAACATCTTCAAAATATCAAAAAAGAATACAATGTAAGGATTCATTTCAAGTTTAAGCTTCAAGACTTACATTCAATAAACTTGCGCTTTGCTTGAAGTGCGGATGGAGTGCACAGCGCGCATCTTGACTTTTCAAAGTTGCCAATCCTGTTTTGACAGGCAAATGTTAACTCTGAAAACTACTTTTTACGAGATCTAATGGCAACAAACTGCTGCATAAAGCGGATTTTTTCTCATTTTAAAACTATCGATGTTGAAGAAAGGGTCGCTAATATCGATTCTCGATATTGATTTATCGTCGGACTTGTAAGTGGACTTTTGTTCCATCCAATACGTCCATCCCTGGAAAGTAGAGTGCTTTGGTTGCTAGGATGAAAATTGATTCGCTTCATGAGTTATATGCAGACTTTGTGTGGACCCATTTTAACATACATACGAATACGATGTAGTAAGTTTATCTCAGGGCGGGCTGGGCCGATTGCCCGGCTTCATTAATGCCCTACCCTAAACACATGCATACGTGTACTAAAGTCTGTCTCAAAATCATTGTCACTGGGTATATCCGGCAGTGCCCTGCATTTAGGCACAGTGCAAACTCCATACATATGGATCTGTTTCTCTCATCAACGAGACTGTTCACGAAATTTGCACGTTATACTTCAGTTAGAAGAAAGAGGCCTGACAAAAATTCGACTTTTCTGGAAAAACTCCAATTTTCGCATCGATACCAAATTCGGATTTTTCATTCTTCAGGCATCTAAAAAATACCACCATTGATGGGGCTGGGATCAACGGTTGAAAAGTTACAATCGAGTTTTTACACCTGATCGTCGGCCAAAATTTCACTCACGAAAAAATCACTTGGGGATTTTTTGTCGTCCAACCCTCCTGAGCTTCACGGGTCTATATTCTTTCGGATTTGATGAACCTAGTGGTCATACGTGTAACAGGGGGATCTGGGAGTCTGCCCCCACCTCACTTCGGCCAGCCCCCAGATGGGGACCCCCCAAGACGATTTTTCCGCCCCCCCCTCCGATTTTCTGGAAAGTAATTTTTTGAGCTAATTTTTTCGATTTTTTTTGCAATTTCAGACACAAAAATTGCCAAAATCGTCAGTAAAACAACACTTTCACAAAACAAAATTGGGATGCGAGTATAGCTACGAGATGCGCTCGAAAGATGCGCTCACAATTCCAAAAGAAAGGTAGTGGGCACAATTCATACATGTAACAGGGGGTCTGGGGGATCTGCCCCCACCCGACTTAGGCCAGACCCCCCCCCCGAGACGATTTCACCGACCCCCCCCTCCGATTTTTCTGGCAAGTAAATTTTCGAGCAAATTTTTGCAATTTTTTACACCTTCACACACAAAAATTGCCAAAATCGCCTGCAAAACAGCACTTTTTAGCTGTATTTCAGCCCAAATCAGCGATTTTTGGCGATTTTTAGGCCAAAAATTGCGATTTTTCTCGATTTTTGAGCGTTTTTTAGTGCCCACCCCCTCCCCCAAAATTTTGGCTCAGACCCCCCCGGCCGGCGCCAGAGCCCCCCAACCCCCCTCCCCCCATCGGCGGATGACCTGTTACATGTATGGCACAATTAGTAAAAAATCGAAACTTTTTAGATGCTTTTTTATAGTTTTTAGCACCAGAGCATTAAATTTAAAAGGCTTTCTTCCAAAAAGAAGAAAAAAATGGAAGACCGGAATTCCGGTCGATCACTAATTATTGGCACAGTGCGTTCGCAAGGTTTTTTGACGGGTCTCCCCGAGTTTGGTTGGACGAAAGAACAAGTGCAATGCAATGTCTGTACAGTTTTGCTATTGTTTAGCGTGGTTTGGTGGACTTTTATGACGAACAAGTGGCAAGACGAGGCGAGCAAGGCAACCGTTGGCCCTTAACTTGGAACGTGGCAGTTGGCATTGGCGCCGTGGCCGTCGCAGGAGTGGCGTTGGGTCGCATGCTGTCGCAGTAACGGCTGTCTTCTGCTGTTTCTTCCTTTCCTCAACTACACTCACTCAGTTCTAACTGTACTTGGTTGCGCTACAACTTGTGTGTGTCGTGTGAGTACGTGCTACACAATAACCTTTCTGCTTGGACTGGTGTCGAGTTTTCAAACTCAATCACTTAACTCCATACATGCAACAGGGTCTGCCCTCGACCGCCTATTCACTTGCCTCTCAGTCGAGCGATTTTTCTCTGGTCTGTCGAGTCGAGTCTGGGACGCAAATTGGAACGAATTGTTTTGGAAGTTTGATGCACGAAATTGCTGAAGTGTCTGCAAAACAACTAAATAGCAGATAATTTTTAACCCAGAACGGTTTTAGCGATTTTCAGTACAATCTCGACGAAATTTTGGTTCAATCCCTTCGGCGAATGACCTGTTGTGTATGACTGTTCTGACGCTCAGCTGTCGTACTTGGCACTTTTGTAGTCTGTGTGGAGTTAACTAACACAGGACCGGCGAGCGTCCGACTGTTCGTTCATACCTTTTGCACCGGTAGAAGCAACTTATTTCCTTTTAGCTCACTTGACCTCCAAACTGCGAAGCTGCTGTGAGCTCAGCAGAGTCAAAATTAACTGTAGAGGTGCAGAGTGATACCACTTTGTTGAGCCGAATTGAGCGCACTGAGCTTGCAGAATTTCAGGCGTGCTAAACGGGAAATTAGTTATTGTTTGTGCCAGTGCCGGTTTGCTTTCACGTACAGTACTTGTGACTAGTCTGTGCAGAGTTTTTGAAATCGGTTTCCATTACTAAATATGGTTTTCGGATGCTTTGTCTGTATAAACGGACGGATGTTTGATGCCACACCTGGCCTGTTCAGATTACCTTATCATCCATAACCAGCAATTTGTACTGTGAAGTGTATGTTTCTCTGCGAAGAAAAATTGTACGTCACTATCAAAATTTCAAGAATTCGTACCACACATGTAACAGGGGACCTCACCCGACTTAGGCCACACCCCCGCAAGTTCTTGTGATTTTTTTACGATTTCAGACAAAAATTATCAAAATCGCCTGCAAACCAGCACTTTTTCGCTGTATTTGAGCTCAAATTAGCGATTTTTGAGCGTCTTTAGTGCCCAACCCCTCCCTAAAATTTCGGCTAAGACACCCTCTGGCCGGCGCCAAACCCCCTGCCCGTTCCGGCAGATGATCTGTTACAAGTGCCTTACCTCCAGTTTTCCGGATAGAAGAACTTTATTGTTAGCAAAGCAAACAACTATACATGTCCTCCATTCCGTCAATTTTACACTGAATTAAAATCAGCCTAGATTAGAATATTTCTTGCTTCTTGGTCATTCTGGCCTGTCCATAACCCTAGCCTGACAGTATTTGCCCGGAGTTTTAATCGCCGCCCGGGCACAGACAACGTCCGGCAACTGCGAGAGCGGTTCGTGGGTTCGAACCGACTGGAACATTTATGGCGTTAAGTGTCTAACGATTCGTGTTTAATTTTTAAAATAATGGTTTAAGGTTTAAATGTAATAATGGTTTAAGGAGAACCTGCTTGGCATCGCTGAAGACATTGGTGACTCCGTTCAGTGCGAGGCCCGAATGCAAAGTCGTTAACATTCAAAATGATGTTTGTTAAATTCGAACATACGAAATAATGAATAGTACTGGTTGACGTTCTTGTGCACAAGTCTTATTTACTACTTGCAAAGCGCAATACAGAAAAGCGTAGGCGAAACTCGAAATACAGAAATTCTATAACAACGTAATAATCACCGAGTGGACTAATCAAAATTGCTGGAACGAACGACCTCTAAAAACACGCGCTTCAGACGGCCAGTGAAGCTATAAAAAGTCTGCTTACGTGATCGTTTTCTTTTCGACTTTCTGCTCCGGACGCGCTCTGTTCAGCACTTTCAGAAAGTCGCTAGTTTTAGCCCGCATTCTTGAATGAATGTACGCCTGAAAATCAATACTGTAACCCAGTGTGCCGACCAACTCAAGTCAGCGCTGCACTGCAACCTGTGATTCACTAAGCCAATACAACGCACAGCACGATCGCAAGCAAGCGGATCTTGATAAAAGAATAATACGTTACCTTAGAACATTTGATGTGATAGTGCAGATAGTTGCGGAACATATGCATTAGGTTGATGGTATTGTCACGCACCTTTTTGTTGGTATGGCGTGGAAAAAGCACTGAAATGAATAGGAACGTTCTGTATCCGATCCGATCCGATCTGGCGGGGGGCGTACGATGTACAGCCCTACGATCAGACCTGCACGGTCCATTTCGTTACCCCTGATATCGTCATCTCGGACGTTTGCCCTTCTTTCACTGCCAAGCCACTCAAGCCATGCTGTTGGGCGCCAGGTACTAAGAGAGTGCCTGGCGTGGTGACGTCATGGTGCCGACAGCTCCCAACGGCCGCCCGGCCAAGTGGCCAAACCGGTATTGGCCTTATTGCTGGTTTCTCAGACGGCTCCTGACGTCGTTGATCTTCCCTCCAAACGGCAGATCCAGTTGGTTCCCATTTTACCTACTCGCTGTAACCAGTTTTCGGTGGCCTGGGTGGAGCTTTATGCCGACGACCAACTCTTTGCGGCAAGAAACTTGCCCCGCCGAGTGGATGAGCGCACGACGTCGCGCACAGTGGCCATGTGGCCTAAACCACTACACCAACTGTGCCGGCGAACGTTCTGGTCTGTATACGGCTGGGTAAAGCCGTGAAGGCCGTCGTTAGAAGTATTTCAGGAACTTATCATGCAAAAGAGCGATTGTTGCGATGCTCCTATAGATTTCAGCGGGGGTGAGGAAGGGCCTAAGGACGAATTAGGTTAGGAATGACGGTCAAACGAAACTTGGGAAGGAAAACGCTTAATAGTGATTAATCTTAAAAAAGAGAAAAATTTAAAACAGATATAATTTTGAAAAATCTCTAAAGTTACTTAACTCTGAAGTCCGGATACCCTTGAGCCCATAACAAGTCTACAGTACTCAACCCCTAGGTCAGAAGCGAAGAAAAAGGCAGACAGGTATGCCAGTTGACCGACCGAAAGTAATGTAGCCGATGTTGTCCCCGACCAAGGCATCGCTGCCCCTCAACTCCATCGGCGGTTCTCCCAAAGAGTACAGAACTTGAGGAGCCGTGGCGCTGGCTTTTCGCCCTTCCCGGAACTCCTAGAACCACACCCAACACACTAAACTCAAAGCGTTCTGCTGTTAGCGGCACACCTGCAGAAACACTTTTCCAATCACAACATCGTCTGGATCCTTGAATATAGTGCTGAAAATCACAGTCACTCGATCGGCTTTGGCTTCTACGTACCTAAAAAATACAGAATTGATACCATAACAGGCACAGGAACTGGCAGTAGATACAACAACAACAATACAACAAATGAGTTCGCAAAGAAATATTCGTGTTCGCCGGCTTTTGCCGAACCACCCCGAACACAAAATTCGACGATGCGAAACCCCACGAACACAACGCGAACACAAAATATCTCAGATGCGAACACAACACGAACACCCCAGAACACTGCCCCAACATCACCTCGAGCACTGTGGAGACAGTTTAGGAAAGAAAGAGCAAAAATTTTTTAGCAACTGAGATCGAGTTTACCTTTTAGTACAAACAAAGCAACGGTTCACCCCAATCTAATAAAGGGCGGGGGCATCGGACAGAGAATAATGCACGTACATAGTTTCGTCGTCTCTGAAGTGAATGACGGCGCGCTTCTGTCCCTCGACTTTTTGTTCCTGGAACTCGAAATACTTTTCGAAAACGGCGGCGAAACAGTTTCGCTTGAGCAGCGACGCGCTTTCCAAGAGAGCGGCGTAGTCCTGCGGCAAAGCAGTCAAGTCGTACGTCACCGAAACACTGGCGTCCTTCTCAGGAGTCGACTGCAGACGGCTGCCGTAGATGCGTTGCAGCACCTGCAAGCAACCAACCACCTTATGCAAATCACTTTTGCTGCCCAACAGCCTCATAATTACCCTTCATCTATGCATGTTAACACTATTTCTATCTCTAGCTAAAGTTCGTTAAAGGAAGTTTAGCGAAGTCTAATGCTAACTATCTCTAAACAGCAGCAGAATGTTGTTCGAAGCAAACGCAGCAGATTTCCTAACAGAAGCAAACCACCAACTCCCACCAGCCTGGACACGAAGAACTTACTTGGTCGGCTCCATGCTCTTGAAGCTCACGGTAGAATTTGAGAGAGATGCTCAACTGAAAATGATCACTACAGTTACCCACACTGACACAATTCACAACTAGCCCTTCTGCACAGAGATCGCACTCGATGCACATTCGCGCGTAAATATCCTCCCATTATGCGCCACATGGCGGGTGATCGAGAAATTCAGGTGCCTTACGCCGACTTTATTGCTGTGGAGAGGTGCCATATATACGCCGACTACATACATGTAACAGGTCATCCGCCGATGGGGGGAGGGGGGGTTGGGGGGTCTGGGGCCGTGGGGGGTCTGAGCCAATTTTTTGGGGGAGGGGGTGGGCACTAAAAAGCGCTCAAAAATCGAGAAAAATCGCAATTTTTGGCTAAAAATTGCCAAAAATCGCTAATTTGGGCTGAAGTACAGCTAAAAAGTGCTGTTTTGCAGGCGATTTTGGCAATTTTTGTGTGTGAAAGTGTAAAAAATTGCAAAAATTTGCTCGAAAATTTACTTGCCAGAAAAATCGGAGGGGGGGGGCGGTGAAATGGTCTCGGGGGGGGGGGGGGGGGGTGTCCCCATCCGGGGGGGTCTGGCCTAAGTCGGGTGGGGGCAGACCCCCCAGACCCCCCTGTTACATGTATGGCCGACTAGGTGCTAAACGCCTACTGGGGTGGTGCTTTACGACTACTGAGCAGGTGCCAAACGCCGACTACACCTCGGGTGCCTTAGGGCGACTGAGCAGTTGCGATACGCCGACTTACAAGTTTGTTCACTCACTCACTTTGTTCAGATTTTGTACCATATGGTACCGGCACCGATGGCCAAAGGCACACACAGCTGGCCGACAATGCCCAGGCAAGAGGGCGGTGGTCAGGCCGCCAATCGATGATAACTGGTCATACTGCCAGTATGACTGCCGCCCTACACTACAATGTACCTACATTAGCGCTATTATACAACATCTTTTTACTAAAATTTACTTGTGCGCTTGTGGATCGTGCGCTAGTGAGAATGGCGCTTACGGGATACACCCTTCCTTCGCTACTAGCCGACGCAAATGCTCGGTGTCAGTCTAGGCGGTCTCAGTGGTAGCTGTCTCCGTTCCCGTTTGTCCCAACACGTGTGGTTGCTATTGTAGCGTTAAGTGAAACGGCAGCTCCAGTCGGTTCCCATTTACCTACTAGCTGTCACCAGCTTTCGGTGGTCTGGGTTGGGCTTTGTGCCGACGACGAACTCTTTGCGGACCTTAACCACTACACCAACTGTGCCTCAGACTACTTAGCGGTCGTTTTTTTTTTAATTTTCGCCATGCCATGGGAGGATATACACATGCAAGTCTCGATGCACTAGAAACGCGCATCAGACTGAACTGTTGTCGAGTGCGTGAAACCTTTGCCACATTGCATACATTTGATCTTTACACACGCATTTTCTTCGTTTGCATAAAAAAAGCTTACAGTGACTTTGGATTTATCTCCGTCTGGGTTGGATATATGGTAGACAGCACCGTCGAAGTCGGCGAACCGAACTGACACTGACTCTGGTTTCTGGCTAAACGAAAACACTCTTTCCTTTCACTCTTAACGCACACATGCCCTGCACTGACTGACAAAGTGTGTCGCTAACTGACGACGACACCAGAACTGCGGGTGCGGAAAGGTAAGTAAGGCTACGAAGAATACAGAAAATAAAAACACACCCGGCAATCGCAGCTGCAAATCTTTGTTCCAGAGTCTCTGCGATCACTCGGTTGTTGAATTCCAGCAGAATCATAACTAATACACTCTTGCACTCAACAACACGCCACGCCTCTCACAGGTGAGGCAACACTAAACGCAAGTGCATGCGACGTCGAAGCGCACCTTAGCTATGTATGACTTTTATTCTATTCTAGTTAGAAGTTCAGTTCTATTGTTTTGTTTTTGACTCACTTAAATCGCATGAGTACTCCGATTGTTAATTTACAACAAACACAATCACATTTGGTACCAAACGATTGCTTTCATTCTCCTGATTATTATTTTACACATCAGCATCTAATTACTGCATGCCATATTCAGCTTTACCTCAGAGATTACGCGTTTTGGTCTCGGAACAAATCCTGTATAACGTGCGCACCAAAATTGTAAACTTTAATAAATATGACCGAATATGGTATCAAACAACTGTTTTTGACCTCAACATTATTGTTTTACACACCATCACATCAACAACTAATGACTGCCTGCAACCTGTGATGTGTGATTACACGGTGTCGTCATATCGCCTTACTTCATCGATTATCGACCGGTTTTCCCCGGAACCACACCCAGAAAACTTGTTACAAAAATCATGGGCAGAGACGTACCTTAGCCATGGACCACGGTATACACATGGACACGAAGCTGAAAATTTCCCCTATACCACAGTTGCGCGACCCCGAAAATCGACCGAATCAACAAACTGGTACCTAATCGAAGAAGTACAACGAACGGACAAGTAGCATAGAGATGTTATTTCAACTGTGGCACTGCAAAGCAATAATACAGTCATCATCAGCACGAGATTTTCACCAAACAGAGACCAGATGCAGAAATTTGCACAGACAACGACGAGATCACACAAAAACGTATCGCAGTAAAACATTTCTAGACTTGAGCTTATAAGCCTTATTAACAACACCTATCTTACTAGAGCTATCAGACAACTTCTTGACAAGATTCTTGCACAGGCAATTACCTATTTTCAAACTCAAAATACGAGAAAACTCATGACCGCGACGGCATGAGAAATCAGTGCCTAAAATGTCATCAACTGGTTGTTCTTCTTCCAAAAGCAACAGCACAGCTTCAACGAAAGTGGCTTTAATGCTGTGGGAACTGCACCAATGGCGAATAGAGAGTCTGCTCAGCAGTGACACAGGAATAAACCAGCCAGGCTTTCCAGCAAATTCCGCAGGCAACAACGCTGGGCACAACCAAGCCACCGCGGTTGACCTGATCTATCAGCTGACCTATTTTTTGCGAATCGCTGGTCTCCACACTCAGCTCAGACAATTCATCAACGTCGGCGTTTGGATCGACCAGAATGTCATTGCAGGCATCGCATTTTGTAAGTCTGAGAAGCGACCGCACCAAAGCACCGCATACATAGAAAACAACGTTAGCGTCCGTGCACTAATGGTCAGATTGGTTTGGCTGTCCCATTATTTGACCAACGCGTGCATTTATTTAGCTCACCGGCCTTTAGTCGACCACTGTCAGTCAACAGGCGAGGGCACCGGAAGTATCTCACCTGTATTAACGTGGAATTAATTTTTGATCAAGGAACCAGCTCGAATTTGTCATTCACTATCAAGCAGTTGCCGCGGAGCAATCCAGTAATTTCCACGGGACAATTGGCAATACCAGGAATATCGGCGTTCTAGTGGGTCGGAGCGGAGTTGAATTTACCCAACAGAACGCAGTCCAATCGAAGCTCGGTTAGGGAATATCTAAAAATACACATATACCTTAATAAAATGAAAAATCTAAAGATCAGAAATATGCAAACATAAAAGAGCGATAACCGAAAAAACAATGCAAACGTAAAAAAATAATAATTACCTAGCTCTTTTTTTACTAATGTCTTACACATGTGCCGCGCGGCTAGGAACGTTTCAGAAGTTAACCCTGGTTTATCAGACGACTGCCACTCATCAAGAATTGACAAAAACTGAGTTAGACTAACTAACTACATAACTAACAACGACCTATGTAGGTACGTACTAGAGACGCAACCGCAAAGAAAAATACAGGATAGTGCTTCCGATCAGAAAAATACCGGATTATCCGGTATTTTAACCGGATAATATGCAAAAATACCGGATACCGGATAGTGTTTTTGAGCTAAAAAATACCGGATTATGGTTGCATCTCTAGTACCTATACGCATGCATGGGCCGGAAAAATCCGGAGGGGGTCTGGCTGGAGAACTGGGGGGGGGGGTCCCGGAAAAAAGTCCAAAAAGCGCCTATTTTGCCTTAATTAAGCGAAAATTTTCTCTCTCCGGCTGGCGGGGGGGGTATGGCCGGCCGAGGGGTAGTATTGACCGGCGAGGGGAGGGGGTAAACCTCCCTTATCCCCTGCGGCCCATGTCTGCCTATCCATCTACCGCCTACTATTAAAAAGGAATTCTTGTTTTTTCGAACTTTCGAAAAATCCCTATTATATAGGCGAATAGCTTAAAATGAAAGCATTTTACAGGTTTCCGGAGTACCTTAATCGCTCTCTGCTGATCAAATAACCTATACGAACGTGCATAGACTTGTAATTCGTTCCCGTAAACTCACCTACTGATTCTGGGAGGATGACAAAAAAGGTTCGAAAAAATCGTGAAAAAAATTGTTAAAAACTAACTAAATTACGTTAAAAAATCGTTGTTGTACCGGAATTCGGTTCTACAAAAGATTCCATAAGTCAAATAAACAAACAAACTACCTAACTTGTTCTTTTTTTTTTTTTTAATTTTCCTCGGCGGGAGCGTCGCTGGAGCGTTTAAATGTTTCAGCTGATGGGTAAACTCACGCGCAACTGCGGTAGAGATGGGTAAATGAAGGCGGTTTCAACTTCGTGTCCATGTGT